>CAIGQW010005633.1:4375368-4388683 GCA_903798125.1 Danio choprae | reverse complement strand
ATATATATATATATATATATATATATATATATATATATATTGTAGACCAAAACATCCTCAAAAGATAGACATCATGCTGATATTCAAGGAAATTCAAAAACAAATGAGAAAGAAAATGATTGAAATCTAAAAGTCTGGAAAAGGTTATAAAACCCTTTCTAAAGATTTGGGATTGCAGTGAACCACAGTGAGAGCCTTTATTTACAAATGGCAAAAACATGGAACAGTGTAGAACCTTCCCAGAAGTGGCCGGCTGACTAAAATGACCCCAAACACAGTGACAACTCATCCAGGAGGTCATGACTCCACCATAAGAAAGAGACTGGGAAAAAATTGTTCCAAGATGAAAACTACTGCTGAGTAAAAAAGAACATAAAGGCTAGTGTCAGTTTTGCCAGAAAATGTCTGGATAATCCCCAAGACTTTTATACTCTGAGGACTGACAGTACGGCCAATTTTGTTTACCCAATTCACCTACATTGCATGTCTTTGGACTGTGGGGGAAACCAGAGCACCTTGAGGAAACCCATGCAAATACTCATGGGGAAAACATGCAAACTGCTGTGATAAAATTCATGAATTCTGCTGTGTACCTAAACATCCTGAAAGAGACTATTCGACCATCTGTTAGTGACCTCAAGCTAACTTGGGTTCTGCAGCAGGACAATGATCCAAAGCACACCACCAAGACAATGATCCAAAGCACACCAGCATATCCACTTCTGAAGGGCTGAAGAAAAACAAAAATGAAGACATTGGAATGGCCTAGTCAAAGTGCTGATCTGAATGCATTCGAGATGCTGTGGCATGACCTTAAAAATGCAGTTTATGCTAGAAAACCCACCCTGCTGAATTACAACAATTCTGCAAAGATAATTGAGCCAAAAATTATCCACAGTGCTGTAACAGACTCATTGCAAGTTTTCAAGGACACTTCGTAACTAGCCCAACCAGTTATTAGGTTTAGGGCCAAACACTTTTTCACACAGGGGTATGTAGTTTTGCATTTGGCTTTTTTTTGCTTTCAATAATAAAAAACTTAATTTAAAAACTGCATGATGTGTTCACTTTCTATATATGACAAATTTGTTTGATGATCTAAGACATTAAAGTGTGACAAAAATGCAAAAAAGAGAGAGAGAAAAGAAGCAAGTAAGAGAGCAAGGTGGATTTTTTGGATATATTTTGGAAATGAATTTTGGAAAAGAATTGGAAATGCACAAAACAGATTTTGTTACAGCCATAAAGAGCACTAAGAAATTTGTTATATTTTTCTATAATATTATATATATATTTTATTGAGATACAAAAATATAGTTATTGTTATTTGATACAGCATTTGATTTGCATATTTTGTGATATTACATTTTGTACATGTGTTATATGTTAACATATGTTAACTAATGTCATACGTCATATGTATGCGTAAGCAACAGGGAAAAAGAAGGAGGGGGCTTAATGGTAGACAGTCTTTTGACCGTTCTTCAAAACCATATTTCAAGAGTTCACACTTAGCTGATGATTGATAATCAAGCTTGTTTGGCATGCTGTCCCAGGAGAGAGCCCTGAGCTCATGAGATCCTCGAGCCCTGGGCTCCCTCCCGTTTGCAGGGCAAGAGGGGAGTTTGAGCTCAGGTAGATCTCGATGAACTCCCCCGACTTATTTCTAGCTAATAGAATGGCTAAGAAGAGATGTACACTTGCTAAGAGCTTGGCTCTTTTTGGTATCAATTTGGTATGTTCAATTTACTTAGGTTGCGTGTTTTTGGACTGTGGGAGGAAACCGGAGAACCCAGGGAAAACTCTGGTTATTTATAGTGAGTTAGGAATCATCTGATTGGTGAATCAATCGTGAGCTGATGCGGGACCAGCTGTAAGCAATCATAAGCATGTGATCCTCTCAAAATTAGTTTATAAAGAAACTTCGCTTAAATTTAAGCTTGAAAAAGTGTATATAGTTCTTATGCTTGTTTTTTTTATTTTTGTTGTATCCTGACAAACGAAAAGTGAACTGTTACATTGCAAGTTTGTGGTTTTACGCATAAAAACCTTTGTGCCGAGTCCCTATGGAAATGGCGGAGAACTGAAAGGAATAGATCGCCATTACAGATTTCATTTGGATCTAAAATATCATACATCAGTCTTCTGGAGAAAGCTTTTTTTACATGAACAGTCAATGTCTTAATCATCATTATTCAACATTATATTGTATCATAGATCATAAAGTTTAAGTAAAAAATACAAATTTGAATAAAATTGAACAGTAGACCAGAGATTTTTATATACCGGTGATGTTTATATATAGTTTAGGCTAGTAGCTGCTACAGATCTCACTGATTTACATTACACACTTAATGTTTTCTTTTATTAAATACATGCAAAAATATTTTTTGTTCAGTTTCACCTTCTTCACCTTCATTCCATATTTTCTTCCTTAAACATGAGCTCCATATTCTCCTATTCTGTATGAGCCATAAAATTCAAATACAAGTATGATATGCAAAAACAAAACTAACCTAAAAATACTAAGATATCGATCTTGTACATTAATAACTATTTAATAAACTGTTCCACTGACATAAAGGGATAAAATGTTATTGGATTAAAACAATAAAGACTTACTCTAAATTATTATTAATATTATTATTATTATTATTATTATTATTATTATTATTATTAATAATAATAATAATAATAATAATAATAATAATATATTTTTTTACTGAGATGGGGCTAATGATGACAGAATTTTCATAACTGATTGATTTACACCCTATCAGACTTGCAATCAGTTGAGGTGCTTTTTCCAGTTACCATGTATTTTCAGCTTTTAACCTGGAAGAACAGAAAGTAAAAGTCAAACATCACATTCTGTGTGAACAGATCTGATAATGAGTCTCTTCTTGTAGGCTTTTTCCTCTGTGTTAACATCTGACAGCAGCATGGCTTCAGTATGGAGATGATGTGCAGATAGATGTGATTAATATGAAAGAGCTCAACTGTCCAAATGTGCTGTTAGATAACTCGCCCCCGATGCCATGTGACACGTAAGAAAAAAAAATTAATAAAAGAAATCTTTATCACTGACAGTGTGAGAGATACAAGTTGGGTGTGAGTTAGATAAGACTAATCACATTTTAATCCCCAACGGAAAGGCCAGTGGTAGTGTTAAACTGCTGTCAATGTAAGACATCTGCACCCACATCTACAATATATATGAAATATTATATGTTCTGTCCAATCTTTAAATGCTTCTATTATGCTTTTTTATTCAGGGGGTTATATTTCATATAGCTTTTGTTAAAGGTCTGATGGTTTCAGAGATTGAAGCACAGAATATTTAGGATGTTATTGTCTCTCAATACCCACATGAAAAAATACTACAGTTTTATAGTAAATTCTACAGGGTTTTTACACCATGTTAGTAAAGTAACTTAAATTAATCGTGTGTGGTAATACAACAAGTATAGTAACAAATTATTTTCTATTAGTATTATTTTAAAGTTTTATTTTTACAGCATCGCATAAAACAATACATTCTTATTCACAGCACACATGAAATACATGAAAAAAACGAAAAATAAAAACAACAAGACCAAAAATGTGGTTATGGTTAAAGCCAGAGGATAATGTGTATAAATAGAGACATAAGCAACAAATGAACTACCCAAAACTATAATTAGTGACTAAGTATACTATAGTATTCATTTATTTCACAATAGTTAATACTATATATCAAAGCATAAATTGGAATAAATATGCTAACACTTTAGTTTAAGTAACAAATCACACCATTTACTACAGGCTTATTACCTGCCTATTATTAAGATATTAACTATTTATAATTTAACTACTACCTTACTAACTATTGAAAAGCTAATTAGTAGTTTTTTTTTGCTAAAAGTCTTAGGTAATGGTTTGTTAATGGAATGAATTGTACATTAAAATAAAGTGTGACCCTATATACTGTATTACATTACATTTAGGATTGTTTAGAAACACTATAGTATTTACTATGAATTACTTTAGTATTTTAGTATGTAGGTAAAAAAAGCAGCCCAAACTTACAGTACAGTACATAGGTTTGTAACAAATTTGCACAATGCTAGTCTAGGTCTTTTTTGGCTGCCCATGAACAACACCTGCTTCGACCCACAAACACTTTAGTTGTCGCTGAGGCCTTTGGTTTGGGTTGTCGAGAAATTTTGTCGTTTAATAATGCAAGAAGGAATCAAATGAATGATTTTACCCGAAAAAAGGGCCTGTTTTAAGGGGCTGTTTATGTGTAGTCACTGACACTGTGCAAGTAAACGTCTCTAACATAATTAATAATTCAGCTTCAGAATCATGAATATTTGTATTCTGAGAAGTGAAGTAGGTTTAGGTCTTTATCACATCAAATTTAGAAACTTAATCAAAGCACATTTCCTAATCAAAATCAACTATAATAAAAATAGAAGCTATTTTTATTAGTATTGCTTAAAATATGGTGATAATACCATATGGTAAATAAAGTAGGTAACACTTTATTTGAAGTGTTCATAAGACTGTCATGACATCTTTATCATCCTGACATGACTCATATATGTACATGTATGTGAAGAAGATTTTATGCATGCAACAAATGTGATTAAATGTCATTCAGTGACTTACTGTATATAATTTCAAATGCAAATATGACATTCAAATTCAATTTGTACCATTGTTCATTGTTATAATGAAACCATTATAACATTATTTGACAGTGTATTAACACATCCAGTATAAATTTTTAATGACAATTTCAGTTTGTTTCACTGAAAAAATACTCATGAAACAATTATAATGGCCTCATGACAGCCAATGCCAAAACCAACCACAAAACAGTTTAATGTAATGTTAACCCATGAAGCTAAGTAACCTCTCAAGTTTGACAGTCAGTCTTCTATATCATGTTTATGACAGATTTATGATAAGTTATGATGTATTGGTTTATTTTAAGATGTTTTAAGACATCTCAATATCATCTTTGGGTACCACTTTACACGTTTCATTCAATTCAATGAACATAGAAGTTCTAGTAAACTGAAACTGCATCAGTCCAGTTTTCAGAGTTGACGTTCAGTTTAGTTCAGTTCAGTGTAGTTTAAATTTTGCTGCTAAAAGTCCAAACACTGAAAGAGCAAATCTATAGATGCGCATCGATTATCCATTGATTCATTATTTATTGTATTTACTGACATGAACAAATAATGAACAATGCATTACAGTATTCTTTGTTAACTTAAAATGAATCAGAGTTAATGAAAATAAAGTCGTACATTTTTAATTCTTGTTAACTCACAGTGCATTGTCTAATGTTAACAAGCATAAATCCTGTACAAGTATTGTTCATTATTAGTTTGTGTTAGTAAATACGTGAACTAACATTAAATAATGACAGCTATTGTAAAGTGTGAACAATCTTTGCATTTAAGATGACACAACTGACCAAATGAGACTTAATGATATTGTTGTTTATTTATATTCATTACATGTGTCATGTCATGATTGTAAATGTGTCATGACAGTCTTATGAACACCCTCTTCAAGTAAAGTGTTGTGTTTAGTATTATGATTTTAAATCGCAAGTTCTCTTCCAAAGATTATGTTGTTTGCTGAGGAAAGACTTTAATATTTCACTTTTTTCGTCTAACAGATGTTAAATTTGACATAAAAAAAACAAACAAAACAAAAAATGCAATCAACTTTGAGATGTTTCATATGACATACCAGGACATCAAGAGGACTCCACTGACTTAATATTAAGCAACAAGCTAGAAACCACCCATTTAGCAACCACAAGATCTCAGCAACATCATAGCAACCATCCGCAACACTTTTGAACAGAATTTGTTGCAGAAAATCACACACTTCACCTGTAATGTATGCATGAAGTTTAAAGCACAGCTGAGCAATCTGACGGACGAAAAAAGGGAATATCACAGAGAATATCAAAGTGTGTCTGCTGTTCCACTGCTAATACACAGATGTTGGAGAAAAGGAGGTAGAAAGAGATTAAGGGACAACCGTTATCAGTGTCCTTCTTCCCCAGACAGGTTAATGAGGTTGAGAGGGTAACTTTGATGTCAGGAACCCTCATTAGAGACTGAGTGAGCCTGATTTATTGCAACAAGGAGTCGGTCTGAAGAAGTAGGAAGCTTTGAACAAGGATTAATTGCTATAGGTGAATGTTCAGACCAAGGTTAAACCACAACTGCGAATAACAGTTGACTATATGTACACTTAAAAACTACAAATGACCTATAATACATTGCAACTATATTTGAACATTTATATAATGCTTCCACCATGTGCATGATGCTTTTTTCTTTTTCAGTTGTACTATAACCTTTTTTCACATAAATTAATATTGTTATAGATATAACAAAATATATTGTCATTTATAATGTCATTTACGATTTACAAATGTCTTTGATGACATTTAAAACTTTAAAATTGTTAACACAATGATATCTTGGAAAATTAGACTTTGATCTTTGCTGAAGAAGTATTTCATTATTTAAATGTCGCTGGTTCGAATCCCAGCTGGGACAGGAGGCATTTCTGTGTGAAATTTGCATGTTCTCCCCATGTTTGCGTGGGTTTCCTCCGGGTGCACCAGTTTCCTCCACAGTCCAAAGACATGCGCTATGGATGAATTGGGTAAACTAAATTCTCAGACCTAAATGTGCCCTGCAATTAAACAATAAAAGCTCTGGAATTTGAAGAAGAGGACATGTGAGAAAATGCCCAGGATAGCCTTTGACAAATTGTTGCCCTCATCCCTGACTTTTCCTTCCCCTCTAGTATTAATAAATATTCAGATGTGACTGGTTAAAAGGTTTTGTTCTCTATCTTTGATAACTTTTGGTTTAAGCCCAAACAGATGAGTAAATATTAAAGTCACTGCTTAACTTTAACAAAAAAAAAAAACATTCATTGCTCTCCTGGGGTAGAAAATGTCTGGGGGTGCAAGTCTGTATACCGGCCTGTAGTGCAGAGCTCTCAAACTCAACACTATGTATAATTTGGACTTGACTATCCATCTATACTCTTTAGATTTATCTTTGAGTAATTGATGTTGTGCATTTATTTCTAAATTGTCTTTTATTATTTGACTCTGTAAATGACATGATGCAGTTTTATCTGGAAGATAAAGTTTTAAGTTTTGATTAATTCTGAGTTCTACCTAAATCATTATGTCCAGTAGATTATGTGGAATCTGCGCTACCTCTATGCTGTGTACATGATTTTACATATTTTAGCCTCGTTTGACTGTACATAGCAGGAGGTACAACAACATGAAGAGTTTTTAATTTCTGTTTAATCAATTATATTAGCAAGTTGTATGGAAATGACTAAATTAACTACACTTTTAGAGTGAGCAGGAGGCAACCAGAGTAAGAGGTATTAGTTAACTCTCCACTAACTATATTAGTTTAGTTAACTCCAGACTAACTTCAGAATGTCGAGATAGTGTCCGTGAGAATATTCGCAAATCGGGGTCATGAAACTCTAAGTGGCGTTTGCTCCCTAATAAACATATAATTGAAGAGTATGGGATCAACTATAAATCAAAACTCTAAATTGATTCATAAATGATAAACGTGATCTGTTCCTAATTGGAAAAACAGTCTAAATTTGACGGTCACTTAAAATTGAAGTCAGATTAAATTCAGAGCTGGAAACTAATATAAATAAATTCTAATAAATACCACAATTCATCAGATTCCATCATTGGGCTGATAGAATGGAACCCTACAAACTTGTTCCAAATGATGTCATTAAATGACGTGGAAGGCATTGAGGCATGTCGTTATTTTTCTTTCAGTAATTTGTAAAACATGTTTAGGATACACCAATATTAGATTATTTATTTGTCAACTCTGTTACTGTGATGTTTTAGTGACAATAGTAAAAAACGACAACAAAAAACAATAGTATGATGAAAATAAGTAAAGTTCCGTTTTAGACATGTCAGGTGGTATCTGGTTTGAGGATATCATCTTGAGGCAAAGCCCAAAATGGTGGAAAATGTCAAATCTGTTATTGTCAACTCTGTTAGTGGTTTAAAAATGATTAGCAGTAAGTTTAAAACAGCATATCCAAATTATGTTACGTAGCGGAATCACCATACTACGTACATAATGATAAGGATGACCTTTTATTAAAAGAGATCACCCGGAGTCCCCTTTCCTGCTCCCCAAGCACACACACACAAAGTTGTCGAAAAGGGGTAAGAGATTTATTAAACATAAATATTTCCAATATCACAAACCAAAGGTGGTAAGGGAACAAAAGGCTAAAACAACAAACAAAACAAAGTAGACTACCTAATATTAAGCGTCTCTTACCTAAACCAAAAATAAAGATTTGTAAATAATACAGCAATACTGCCCTCCTTGTCTATCCTTTAAACAGGAGAAAAAGTGACAAAAGAAAAGGGCCTTCTCATATATCGTTAAGCAGTAAACAGAGATGACTTTGAAAAGGTTTCAGGCAGAAAATAAACGCTCAGCCACAGCTAATACAAAAAAAAAATACCGTCCTATTACCGTATTTAACAGAGTATCTCACCAGATGACTTTAAACAAAAGGGTTTCGGACAGAAAGATTTCACTGCCACACAGAGAACGTCAAGTAATCTGCTCACACATACAACACAACAGCGAGGGGAAACAGGAAGAGAACTCTCCGAACATCACCAATAGCGTGCTTTTATAATTGGCGCTGCCCCTCTCAGAGCTGCACTTGATCTCCGCTCATGTGGAGAGAGAGAAAGAGACAGATAAGGGAGGATACAACACACAGGCACAATACACACCAGCATTGTCAAAACTCATTGTCAAAAGTTACTCAATATGTAACAGTGATGTTTAAGTGACAATAGTAAAAAAAAAAAAACAATAGTATGATGAAAATATTTAAAGTTCTGTTTTAGACATGCCAGGTGGTATTTGGGTACAGGATAGCATCTTGAGGCAAAGCCCAAAATGGTGGAATATGTCAAATCTGTTATTGTTAACTCAGTTAGTGGTTTAAAAATTATTAGCAATACGTTTAAAACAGTTAATAACAAAATCAAATGTTGTCTATCACATTTAAGCATTTTGCATTATTTTAAATTAATAATGTATTCTAAATGTACAAATTATACATTTGTTGTATATCATTCCAGTTAAAGCACAATGAATAGAAATTCTTGGAATGCACCAGCAGTTTTTTAGAATGAGTCACGTGTTACTTAAAAGTTCTAACATTAATCAAAATATAATTTATTGTTTCACAGCAGAAAGATAAAAAAAAATGGAACAACCAGAAAATAAGTAAACTCTGGCAATATAATAACTTTTTGATGCAAACTATGTTGAAGTTGCATGTATCCCTGTGCGACAGAGGCATAATAATAAGTGCATCTCAACTTCTATATCTAATAAGGAAGTATATGGTGTGTTTGTGCGCACCGTCATGCGAGTGTGTGTTTCTGTCTATCTTTGACTGATACACCGAGCCCTCCGAGATGAAACTCATCACGCTCGGCCCAGATCAATAAAAAAGCTGTGACTTCAACCTTGAGTATGATTGCTGTGGAAAATGACAAGATTGCTTGGGCTGAAGAGGAGCCTCATCCAGGCCTCATAGAGCAGATGAAAGTGGAGAGGGACAGGAGTACAAAATGATGCAGACCCAACCCAGAGTCACCTTTGATCTGCCATGACAAATCAAGTGCTGCGGCAAACCCTCAGTGTTCTCCACTGCATTAATCCATTCACATCTACTTGCAGTGGTCGCATAATGTCAGACTGCCAGGAAATTATTGCGCTTGATTGTCTCTCTTTGAACTAAAATGGATTCCGGGAAGATGTGAATGGCAAAAGTTGTTAACATGTTTTATGCAAAGGCAGTGGAAGGTAATATAATTATGTAGATCTATTAATGGGTGAGTTCTGATAATGCTTTACAGATGTTATGCCATAGTACAAAAGGAAATACAGTAGAGCTTTAAGCATTTAGTGTAGATAGAGCCACTGATTGTAGTGAGTTCTATAGTACGACGCACCGCTCACGTCTGGTGTAGACATGGTATCAGCTCTTGCAGGCACAATTTGCAAGCCATAAGGGGTTTTGCAAATCTCCTCTTTATTTTTCAATATGTAATACCAAGATAGGCTCATTGAAAATACATGTACAGCCTACATTTTTGTGAAACTTTATAGGTAAAATGAATGCTACAGGGCAGTATGATGCCAACAGCTTTTGTTCCTTTTCACATGAGTATTACGTAAGGGGACATACTATGACCAAATAAAGGTCTTTGCAAAACACTAAATAAAACAACCCAGGCTCATTCTGAAAACGTACCTGTGGATAAATTTCTGGAGACTGCGAAATACGTCCCAGAAGGTATGTTTTTTTTGCAGTTTTTGTTTTCTCGAATCCACCAGAGGCCGCTGTGTACGCTTTTTGAGATCTCAAATTTCTCTCGCGAGTGGTAGCTCACATTGTAGTGTTGTTCTTGGGTTCACAAAGGAGATAAAAGCAATTTAAAGTCAAGAAGCTATGTGGTCATAGTGCACTTTTCTCTTACGTTTGCTTTTTAAAACACTATTGGTTGGGTTTAAAAAAGTGTTTAGATCAGTGGTTCGATCAGTGGTAATTTGTATGACTAGTAGGGGTTTGACGAGACGCTTACTCCACGAGACGAGACACGAGATTGGGTTTACGAGAACGAGACGGGACGAGATTTTTTACACTATTTTAAAGTAATCTTCAATGATAAAATACATAAATAAAAAATATTTTATTTTATAAATATATCTATATATATATGTGTGTAATCATGTAATTTTTGGTGTTTAACTTTTGAGCAGTTTCACTTTCATTCAGCAACAGCTTCCGTTTTTTTTCTGGACAGCATAAACGTGTGTTTGCTGATGATGATGATGATGATGATGATGATGATGATGATGATGATGATGATGATGACGACCAGTGTGTGTCTCCAGGAGTTCACTGTGTGTGTGTGTGTGCGCACTTGGAGGAGATGTGTGTGTCTGTGGTCATTTACTGACTCGATAGGTGCAGAGAATAGTGTCAAACAGCCATGTGTGTATGCCTTATCCTGTCGCAAAATGCAGCTAAATGTCCTACACAATGGTAATAGTTTGATTACGGCATTTACATGACTGTACTACACATCAATAATGCGACTGAAATAGGAATACTCCACATGTCTTAATTCAATTTGCGTTTTCAAAGATTAAGGCTTTAAGCACATCTAAAGTGCTATTCCATAGCATGTAATGAGCCGTGGTTAATGTGTGTGGCTGCAGTTGTAGCAGTCTCTGCTTTTGGACACGGCAACCATTGATGTCCGGTGAAGAAAAAAGCAGTTACGTCACACTCACCCAAAAGATGTATGCTGATTCATGTATTTCTAGTGAGCCTAGGCTATGAAACACCTTCTTTTTTTCTTTTTCTTTTTTTTGTTTAATTGCCATTCGAAGGATGGTGACATCTTTAGGACTATAGGCGAATTACAGATATTAACATCTTCTGTAAAAAAAGCATACACATTAAGAATCAATTTGGGCATTTCCTGATTACATTTGTGTCATTATGTACCAGAATTAAAGTTACAATTAGAATCAAGGTATACACATACAAGACTGATATGTTTTCACACAAAATCTCTTGCTAACCACCACTGAGTGTTTGTAATAACTACTGATTGTGAACTAATCAGGGTTTTGGAATGAGGGTCATATATAAGAAAAAAAAAGCTAATTGTATCTTTTCAGTAAAAGCTAATTGGTATTTGTAACGTAAACATTGATTATTCTAGTAAAAATAACTCAAATCGCATAAGATGCACTTATTAATTGTATGCTAGTGGAGTCACATGGTTATTAGCTTAATATTTCATGTGTAGAAATGCATAGTTACATTTTCTCATAAAATTGGATTGGTTATGTCCTTAAAATACAGACAGGAGTTAAATCTCAATGTGCTGAAACATCACAGCCTGGACGTTTTTACTTATTTCTAAAACTTAAGCTTTTGTAATGGAGAACAGGGGAGAAAAAAATCAATATATTCCCTCCCCTTCATCCTTCCTTTCTCTCCAATGCTCACACTCCCAATACAGAAGCATTCGTGCACAACACTATCAAATATTAACAATGCAATTTACCTTCTATCTGCGATCCTGTCTGCATCTTTGATTTGTTGCAAATTCACTGTTTCAGATTTTTTTGTCTACCCATCAAAGGCATACAGAACGCCACACTGTCCTGTTTTATAGTCATCTTATTAAATCTCATTTTCATAAGCTTTCTTTCAAAAGATATAAAACTGCTGCGTCATATTTTGCAACCATTAAAACTTGCATGTAGCCACCAAATGTTTGGAAATAACAAACTAAAAACTCTAATGCATAACCTACCTACATTTTTCAGTCGAATGCCTGTAGTTCACTAGGTTTTCCTAAGCGCAGCACAACAAATGCTGTTTGTGTTACATTATATTGCATCATAGCCGCTGTATTCTTACATTTTCCTCCATTCACACCTCAAAAACTGCCATCAGTTTTACTTTTACCTCAACTAATTGAAATTAGACGGCATTACAAAAAAAACAGCTACTCCAACCAACTCATTAAGTTTGTCAGCAGAAGTGTGAGGACAAGTATCATGCTCAACATTAATTTACAGGCTAATAGCGACTGGGAAAATCATTAAAACATTCAGGAACAGTGCAAATTCAGCTGAAATCATTTAGGAAGGTTTAAAAAAAGAAGTGCATGCCTTCTGGGTTAATTTTTTGAAAGAAAAACCCTGTCTCTAAGGAAAAGACCTTTTGAACGGAATATGTCTTTGAAAATGGGTTAGAAACCTATTTCAGTCTTCTCAGAGATGTTTCCTAGAATGGGTTTCATTGAAGCAGCTAGGAGCAAAGAAAACAAACAGGATGAAATACAATTCTTTGATTTTCCGACAAACATTTTCAAAATCTTAAACTCACAATATTGACTTGAAGAAATGAAGAATACATTCATTCATTCATTTTCTTTTTGACTTAGTCCCTTTATTAATCTGCGGTCGCCACAGCGAAATGAACCGCCAACTTATCCAGCACGTTTTACGCAGCGGATGCCCTTCCAGCTGCAACCCATCACTGGGAAACATTCATACACACTAATTCACACACATAAACTATGGACAATTTAGCTTACCTAATACCTAATTTGTAACGCCTGGATGGCAGATAATGACATGACGAAAGATATATACAA
>CAIGQW010005633.1:4350864-4361302 GCA_903798125.1 Danio choprae | reverse complement strand
TAACAGTATACTGATTGAATTAAAATTTTAATCAATGACCATCTTTGACCTATTTAAATTACCATATATTTTTAGGGATATAATTTTATGTGTACAAGTAGTAGCAACCTAAAAACAATCTAATGTTACCTGCCATGATTCTGTGAGAGAGACAATATAATTATTTTCTGAAATGAACAATGAAATGGCCTACACAAATATTTTTCCCTTAAATAACAATAATAACAACAAAAAAAAAGGAATTACAGCAGAACAGATGCCAAAACACATAGAAAAAGCTTCAGTTTTGAAAATACCTATGTTCGCATGGACAGGGCCTAGATATTTTGTTATTATTGTGATTGTCATTAAACTCAGATGTTGATGACAAAATGTATAGTATTAAATGATTTCTTATCTGTATGACCAAAAATTTAAATATGACATAAAAGATAAGGCCTATTATCTCATCGAATGCTCACATAATGATTATATTATTGGGAATTGACATCATAGTCTGATCACAGTCAAAAACACAATGCCAAAAACTTGAACAGGGTCTTACCTTAGACTGATGTTATGGAGTGTAACTTTTCACATTGATAAAATATGAAAGTGAAAGCAAACAATTGAGATGGACTGTGTTCCGGGAGACGGGAGAATCAAACACTGTGGACCGGCCAGAAAATCCATGTGTTCTCCGAGACAGCCTCAAAACCAGGTAGAAAAAAAGTGTATTACTTAATATTTGCTATGTTTAAAAAAAATTTTAACCAATTGTAAACATCATAAGTGAGCCTCTGGCATGATAAAACAATTTAAAAAAAACAATTGATGACCCTTAAGAAGTTAAACAATGATAAACAATTTATGCATCTAAATGTGCTAATATAATCACTTGTTTGACACTATATAACACCTCCAAGAACAACAAAAGCCTTTTCAGTTTACCTCTGATGTTATGAAATAATTGGTTGATAAGTGTGTTGTTTAGAATTAGCGAAAATTACAAACAAATCGATGCTTAAACACACTGCTTCTTTTTTCAGAAATACTATTTCAAAGCAAGCAAGCTGAGGTCATTAATGTAATTTTGCTGCTGAATGGCACAATTGAAAGTTATTTCCTCTTTTTCTAGCTGCACACACTTTAATGATGTGGGTTTTCTTAACAAGGCTGCTGTGCCGTTGGCTTTTTACAGCATTTGGATAATGAAAAGGCCGAGCTGCAGTATGTACAGCTTTATAGCGCTCTGAATAAATACAGATTTTGCAAATGGGAGCTGCAAAAAAACCTGAAAATTACCCACTGGCAAACACAAAGGGGGGAAATGCCGCCAGCCACAAATTTGCGCTCCTGCTAGCAGACGTTATTGTACCTGCCCGCAGACAACACGTGAGCGGACACAATGATACAAAAAAGCCCTGCTGAGTTTTATAAACTGGCAAGTCTTGTAGGAGCCGCGAGTAAAAGCTTGCTGAACACAAATGCTACATTTGCCTGAATTTCGAGCGTAGGCAGACCTGCTCTCGAATCCAACAGGAACTCAAGGGATTTGATTCTGCATGCGTCCCTGATGCTGCATCCCCAACAGCTGCTACCTGAGAAAATAGGGCACCTGAACAAGAGGTGCTAGGGATATTTGTACAAGCATGACTTCTGAGACTCTACAATGGCACCATTAAAATAAGATGCAAATTGATTTATGTAGTTTAACACCTTTATTTTGTTCATTGCTCCAACATCTCACCCTGGTCAGACAAACAAAAAGTTTGTTTACTAGATGGCAGTCTGCATGCACATCAGATGTTGTCAAAATAATCCCTCTTAGTATCTGTGAAATGACTAAAATGCTGTATTACAAAGACGTATGTATGAATCAAACATGAGGTACAGTATTTTCCATCTGACTTCTTTATATTAAATTAATTCTTTCACCATTGACCATTGAAACAAATCACATGACGACAACCACTTGAATGTCCACAATCTTGTAAACAAAGTGGTTGCTGTCATTTGGCATCAGGAATAAGTTAGAAATTTCCCCAAACGACCAACCGTGATCAGCCGCAGCATTACTTAGAGGATAATAGCATGTAACACATTTATTAAAACTCTTTTCATTGTTACATAGTTGGATTAAAATTATGATGTCTTATCACGTCCTCCATAAAAAGCCATAAATGTGGTTGGTGTCATAAAATTTGTTTCCCACCAGTTATTGTAAATTTCCATTGGTAATTCCAAATATGAAATTTAATCATAAGCTTTTGGAGCCCAGTAGATAATGATGATGATGTCACTTTGAAAAGAAACACAAATGCCTGCACACATATCGTCTTGTGGTTTGTCAATGCTAATTTGGTTGTCAAGTATTTGTGCATGTTTAAACATTAAGTAATACATTGTAGCATGACATAACAGTTTTTTTTTTCATTTGTAGTTTACTAGGAGACACTAATGATATTAATTAAATAAAATTGGACTTTAAAACCTGCATCCAGGGCCTCACAGTGGCGCAGTGGATAGCACGTTCGCCTCACAGCAAGAAGGTCGCTGGTTCGAGCCTCGGCTGGGTCAGTTGGCGTTTCTGTGTGGAGTTTGCATGTTCTCCCTGTGTTGGCGTGGGTTTCCTCCGGGTGCTCCGGTTTCCCCCACAAGTCCAAAGACATGCGGTATAGGTGAATTGGGTAGACTAAATTGTCCGTAGTGTATGAGTGTGAATGGGTGTGTATGGATGTTTCCCAGAGATGGGTTGCAGCTGGAAGGGCATCCGCTGCGTAAAACATATGCTGGATAAGTTGGTGGTTCATTCCGCTGTGGCGACCCCAGATTAATAAAGGGACTAAGCCGAAATGAAAATGAATGAATGAATGAACCTGCATCCAAAAGTCTCCATTTTAGACCCCCCGAATTTTTTTTTTTTTTATTTATTATAATTTTTTTGGCATACATGAACAGCCAAAAGTATGTTTGTCAGATTTTTAGCAAAATGCCTCGTAAATCATTAAAAAAAACCTCTTTGAACTGTTAGCCAGTTATCCTGTAAGAGGTTTGCCATTATTGTAAGGGTTTGACATTTGTCATCTGTTGGTCTTTAAAAATAAAATGGTGGTTTGTACAAAAATACAACAGTTTTTTATCTTTTTCAACAGGTGCAAATTATTTGACTTTTGTTACATCTATAATCCAATTCAGTAAACAAGTTAACTTTTATTTGTAGTGCTGATGAAAAACATGAGTTTGACAGCTTCATCTGTGTTCAGAGTAGATTTATGGATCCAAATTAACAGTTGTTTGACAAATGTAGCACCTCCAAGAACAATAAGTAGGCTATATTTCTAAGTTAGTTGTTAAAAATGAGCAAAATGACTAATCTATTTAAACACATGATTTCTTGTTTAGAGAAACACATTCAAAGAAGGCAAGCTGAGATCATTAATGCAATTTTTTTGTCTTCTTTTTCTAGCTGCACACACTTTAATGATATGCTGCAGGTTTTCTTAACCTACATCTGTCTTCCAGATCAAGTTTCGACCTTAACTGTACCCCCAGCACTCTTATACGAGAATATATTGCTTATATTTGCATGCCAAATAGACATATCTTTGCAGTTAACAAGTAGGAAGAAAGGGAAACAGGCAGTTTAAGTCCATACTGATGGTTTTAACTGCATCTATTTGGAAGTCTGGTGACTGATCATTAAATCTAACGGAGATAAAGGCTGGTACACAGACGAGAACACAAAGGGCATTGCTTCCTTCATTATCTGACTTTCACAGTGTAACAACACAGTCCATTAATCACCAGCAAACCCGACCGCATTACTCCACCATTCTCTTCTCAATAGGAGCAGCAACCGAAGCGTCAGGCGTCTCTTTTTGAACAGCCACCATAGTTGGCTTGTCTGTATCTTCAAAGGTGAACTTTGAAAGAGAGACTCCTTTTGTGAGATTATCGTGCGACTGCAGCAAATTTGATTAAATTGTAGGGACATGAGCACAGGAGACTTCCTCGGATAGTAATTGTTCCAAGGTTGACGTCTATGGAAGAATATTTGAATGGGTCCTCTGTGGTTAAACTCAAGCATTCGGATGGCAATAAATTAAAGGGGGATGAAGGAGCTGTGACTTCTTTTTTTAATATGAGATTTTACTTCTTTAAAAATACAAGCCAGCTTGTTGGTGTGCCAACAATCATTCTAAGGTAGTTTTAACAACATCAGTAGTCTCAGAATGTAGTCTGGTAAATATTCAAACCGAGCATCCTTGTTAAAACGTCATGAGATATTAAGAATACTTTGCATTTAACCACTGTGAGGGGATAACAGCTGTGTTCCTGCCCTGTTATTTTCAGAAACTGCTAAACACAAGGAACAAATTTATTCATGATAATGATACAGCACAATTTAATATTTCATCAACACAGTTGATATAAAGGAGATTAAAAGGAGGTATCTACATTTCAATGCTAAAAGCTTTGTATTATTTTTACTGATGTTATGCTGTTTTCAGTGTTTGGAGTGACAATGTTAGCAGCCTAGACACACACACACAGACAGCCAGCCAGCCAGCCAGCCAGCCAGCCAGCCAGCCAGCCAGACAGACAGACAGCCAGACAGCCAGACAGCCAGACAGCCAGACAGACAGACAGACAGACAGACACACACACACACACACACACACACACAAAGCTATTACCATTGTTTTCATGGAAATACTGTGGATAGAAATGTACATGATTTCTTTCATTGCTACAGAAGGTTACACACAAGACCAGCTTCAATTCATTCACACACCAAACAGTCAGGCCCAAATTTCAGCAAAGCTAAGTTTATATTCATAGAAAACAATACATTTAAATTTTTAAGACATGATGCAGCTTGCATCAGCTTGCATTATTATCTGGTGTGTGACCCCCTTTAAAGTTTTTCTGAATCAGGCGGTTTAAATTACTGATGTCGACCTAAGGCACATCTTGAAAGCAATGAGTATACAACAACAAATTGACAGCTGACAATTCATCGTAAATGCCCAAGCTGGCATTTAAGCCCTATTATGTGCATGTGCGTGTGTGCGTGTGTGCGTGTGTGTGTGTGTGTGTGTGTGTGTATGAGTAAAGTGTACACTAATACTGTTTGTGGTCTCCTAAAACCCTAGATAGGCAATTGGGATTTTGTAACATCATGTAATTGTTTAAAAATAAAATGCTTCCTAATATCACTCACTACATTGCTTTGTTCTTTATTTCTCTATATTGATATGTTGTATTCCTGGTGTTCCTCGAGGCTCTGTCTTTGGCCCTCTTTTATTTACTATATACTATGTTATGCTATTACTTCTTAATTATATTTTTTAGAAAATGTGGTATTAACTTTGACTGCTTTTGGCTGCTTGCTCTTCTTTTACCTTTTGGGCTGTTTAAAATAAAATAACAATGATTGGTTTTTGTGCAGTTTTCTCAAGATAAGTACAGATCAAATTTAAGCTGCTTTTGCTGGCACAAAATCCAAACAACAAGGAAATGAGATGATAATATTCATAAAATATCTGATAAGAATATATTTTTCAAAAACAATTCAAATATTATTTGTTTCCCATATAGAATCATAAAACACCAAAGCAGGAAGTCATTTAAAAGTCAATTAAAGTCTGTTTCACTTCAGAAATTGAGTTTGTAGCCAATAAAAAAAGTCACTTGCTGCAAATAGTGATCTTCAACAAGATTTTCAACAGGACCTGTTGGGCCAATTCCTTAATGTAGTCTCATAAAACTGCCAGTTATACACTTAAAAAAACAGTAGGTAATTTGGCAAGAGAACAAGACCAAGATTTCTGATCCAGACAGCAATTAATTTACACACCACCTGTAAATCTGAAATGACATTACATACAATATAAAATCATTTTTATCAGAATAGGTTTTGAAACTATATCTGGGGAGTAAAGTGAAAAGATTCCACTAGGTTTTTTTTAATAACTTTTCAGTCAGATCACACCAAATCATTCCTCCAACCTGACCGACGCAAATACCCCAGATGTAAAGGTTATTTCTGTTGGTGTAATAAATAAAATAACACCCGACAGCAGCAATAATTGAATGAGCTGACATCCATGCCAGTCTATTACTGTGTGTAATATGCTGCAGATTTACCTACCTAAGCAACATCTAAGAGTAAAATCAATTGTGGTCACTTGGCTTTCACTGTTTACGCATGTGGTTAAAGGGTTAGTTCATCCAGAAATTGCAAGTGTCACTGTTTACTCATAAGCATGCTATTCCAAGCCCGAGAGGTGTACTCAGTTTTTAAACAATTCAAGCACAAAATGCGGCATATTATAATATAACCTGAGAGATTTCTGTGCATCCTCTAAAAACGCTAAAGCTTTAAATTGTTCATAATGGAATTCAAAAATAACCCCCTGTGAAAGTATTACAGTAGTTTAAGCTAATTCTTCTGAAGGCACATGATTGTTATGGTTTTTTTTAAATGAATGGATTTAATTTATATAGCAGTGGTGTCTCTTGCAGATTTACTTTTTCTAAATGAATGAATTATCTTTTAATTAATGATTTGATGTCTCAGAGTTTTGGATAAATAGGTTTTAAAGGGAAAGACAGGATTTGACCAAATTAAATTGAAAATATCTGAATTTATGTTCCAAAGACAAACAAGTCTGCCTTCGACGGCAGATCTGCAATAGCAAATGAGAGCTATTAAACTTCACCAAGTGGATGTTGCATGGTTTTATAGATAAAAAGAGAAGTTTCTGTAAGATCTGAAAGTGTCAGATTTTCTAGTGTGTGCACAATGTTAAAACTGCTAGAAACTGTCCTTACATTATCTTCAATGGTTTACAATCAGGTATGATTACAAAATCGAGTGTGCCCTATGGAGTGGTGTAAAGTAAGGAATTGCAAATACTCAAATTACCAAAAAGTTTTTAAAATGTGTACTTTAACTTGATGACATTTTTTTAGAAGTCTTTTATTGGTACTTGCGCTATATTCCTTCAACCTTATTTTATCTTTATTATGTCACCAAAGTGATTGGCTAAGTAGAACAATCAGTTCCGTGATTCCCATCCAATGAAATTGTGCATTGGAAAAATAAAATGCAACAGACAGACTGACCCCAAAATGCTTATAATGCAGCAAACATGTACAGTGCAGAAGCATTGAAAGTGTCCAAGACACAAAATTCTTAATACGCAACAACTGAGAGACTGCATGATGAGAAGATGAAGAATGTGTAAATACTCCAAATCACCAAATGGCCTTAAACCAAAATTAAATGCACTACAGAATGTTACAATTTCAAATAAATTGCATTCTACCAGTCCTTCACAAGCTTGGATTGTGGTCCCAACTACTGGACACGAATAGCTTATTAGTCCAGGTTGGTGGTTCGAGCCCCAGCTGGGTCAGTTGGCATTTCTGTGGTTTGCATGTTCTCCCCATGTTTACATGGGTTTCCTCCGGGTGCTCCGGTTTCCTCCACAAGTCCAAAGACATGTGCTGTAGGTGAATTGGGTAAGCTAAATTGTCCGTAGTGTATGTGTGTATGTCCTGGTCCTCCAGATTGGGGGTGGAGGGTTGAGCTAACAACTCACCTCATAAAAACTAGATGTTACAAAACACCAATATGGTGCGGCTAAATATCAGCTTCGATATAAATGGCCCTGGGAGTAAGTAAGTAATAGTACCTTTACTGGAGTATGATTATTCAGTACTCTTTATACCACATGCCCTGTGTCATAACTTTTAAAATGTGCATTAAAAAAATCAGATTAATTACAAACAAAATCATACAATGCATCACAATGATGTACGTTGCCCGCTGTGATAAGTACACTACTTTTGTTAAGGACTTCCTTGTTTAGACTCAAACTGCTCAATTGCAAAAGCGCATTGTTGAGAAAATAGGCCTGTGCTGTGTTTGAAGATGGAATGAGTGTCAGTTTGGTGCAGACAGGTCGTTTCCCACCCATGCGGGAAGCCCCCCGTGCACAGTGAGTCTTCAGTCCCAGGGCAGATATGGATGCAAACGCCAGTCTGTGCTGCTGTTGCTCATCTGCTTCTCAGAGAGATTTGCTGACTAAGCTCCACACTCAGCATCACGCCCTCCATGTGGGGCCTCCTATTTGCATTTCCATTTTTCATTTTGTGTGAACTATTCCCATCTGTATTAGGGGACAGATAGTTCATCTGACCGACTGAATTCTTACGTCAGTTCTTTGTGTTTGTTATGCCCTCTCTATGGTTGTGATAATGCCACAAAAACTATACATTTATATTTGATTTCTGTGCATTCATGTTGTAGTGATTTATTAGTGTATACCTGTTTGGCTAAACTTTTGATTTGAATGTGAGGGGCAAGGGCACAGTTGCAAAGTTGTTTTAAGCTCAATTTTAAATTTTGATGTGAACGGAAGGTTTTCAAATACAATTGGTGGAATTTTGGCTTCAGGAGCTGACAAGTCCAAAATAAACAAAAGCTAGATACATTTCAAACCCCAGTTTCCCTAGTCCACAAAAGGAATAAAACAAGTATAATTAAATTTCCAACTCCAGATCCAAAAACAACCAATAAAATATTACAACAAATGCCATCTGCCTTTCTATGATCCCAGAGTTACTATATACACAGTTATTTAGAATACACAGTTATTTAGAAGCATACAGATCCAAATGGATAATATGTAACATCAGAGAACAAATTTCATTATACAGTTAGCAAAGATGGCTAACCAACATTAATCAAAGTCTAACAGGAAACTCAGATGAACACATGCAAAGATCCTGTATACATTTCTGGAGATCGTGAATTATGTAGCCAGAAGTACGTCAACAAATAAAATAAACAAGTAAATAACTGGGTAAGAATGTGGTAAAATCTGAAAACGTGGTAAAAATCAGACGAGGGCTTTTCTTTTTCTGGATTGCTTTTTAAAACTGTTGGTTGGTTTAGGGGAGTGGCTGGGCGGGTCAATTGGTGTTTTTGAAAACAATATTGGTTGTGTTTAGGGAAGGAGGAGGGTGGGTGATTTGATCGGTCAGTCAATCAGTCATTAAGTCAGTCAGTCAGTCCGTCCGTCAGTCGACAGCGACCTCTAGTGGATTTACGCGAGAACAGCAGGTGCGAATGGCACTCACGAGAAAAAATTTGAGATCTCAAAAAGCGTACAGAGCGGCCTCTGGTGGATTCACAAAAACAAAAACTGTACCTCCTGGGATGTATTTGGCACTCTTCAGAAATGTATATAGCGGTACGTTTTCAGAATGAGCCTGGGTTGAAGTGAGCACAAGGCTAAAACAGGAAGCGAGGATAGAGGGTTTTATAGGCAGCCATGAGTCAGCTGACCAGGCAGGGTGTGGCACCAATTAGACTACATAAACCAATCGGGTACTTTATGGACACACAAACACCTGCCAAAAATGAAACATAAATAGATCAAAAGGAGTGTAATAGTATTCTAGTGAACTAGACTTTTGACTCTTGCTGAAGTCTGGTCCAGTTTGCTTCTTTGTCTAGCCAAGAATCGCCCACTTAGAAGGAAAAGGTCTGTCTGAGCAACATGGAAATTGTCCAACCACAATTGCAGTGTCAGTCAGTGACCAGCTGTACAGAACACAGGGAAGAAAACTCTCACAAATTCACAGACATTACTTTAAAACAAATCTGGATATACTGTTTTCTCCTGGTGATTAAATTGCAATTTGATGTGTCAAATGGGAGGTTAAAGTTACAAAGAAATGTAAGCTACGCGTGTTTTCTTTCCTATTGTGACTTTCCTGCAGGGATGGATGATATGGCCAAAAACATTAGCATAGTATTTTCGATCCATATCATACAGCATTAGTATTTATCTTGGTGTTAATTTTTTAGTAATGGGGAAGAACATGCTTATCAGGTGTTTATTAGAACTTGAATAAATGGATTCATTCAATGAATAAACTTTACTTGTTTGTTCTAAACTATACTCTAGAAAGAAAGACACCTTTTAATTTAATCATTAACTTTATTGTTTTTCCCAATATTCTGTTTATTTATTTATTTTAGATTGTCTTATTTGTAATTGATGAAATCATTGGAACTTTTGAATCAATCTTTTAAAATTTTAATTTGTTTTATAATAAAACCTGACATTTTTATTTATTTATTATTATTACAGCAAAAAAAAAAAGCAAACAAAACATGGATGGAAAAAATATCTTATCTGCATGGTATTTATTATGTTTAAAAGACACTGTTCCAGTCTCATATATGCCAACTACTGGTAGTCAGTAAAGTTGTATTTCTGTTCTAATTGATGTATTTCAGTCTAATTTCAATTCTTAGGTAAGTTTCTGTAGCATAAATTTACACAGCTGAAGTCAGACTATTCTGTTTTTCCTTTAAAATAATAAATTATACCATTTTAATTTTGAATAAAAAAACTAATATATATATATATAT
>CAIGQW010005633.1:4325384-4335864 GCA_903798125.1 Danio choprae | reverse complement strand
AACATATTTTCTAAATGTTCCATAGAAGAAAGAAAGTGAGCGTGAACTATCCCCAGGGCCGGTGCTTGCCTATAGGCAAACTGGCAGCTGCCTAGGTTGACAGCAAAGGCAGGCAGCAAGAGGGAGAGAGATTTCTTTTTGTTTGTTTGTTTGTTTGTTTGTTTGTTTGTATATTTGATATTCGGTTGGATTTAATATTTGCTATATTTATTACTGCCACAAAGAGCTATGTACACACAAGTTTTGGGATTTTGCACACTTTTGAATACAGTATGAACACTGCATGCATTCTGTTGCTTTGCCGCTTTTAAAACAACCACAGATTTGCCACCTTCATTAAAAATGAACTGCCATGAACTTCAGCCCTGTACTGTACATACACTTAATTATATAATGCAGAATTTGTATTTGTGTCTGTGCTAGTGTTTTTAAAATTTAAAAGCACTTTAAAGCATGGTTGAGTATAATTTTAGAGTAATATGTTCCCTTAAACACACTTTTTTAGTCTTTCACGTAGATCTCAAAATAAAGGTCAGCATACTGTATGTCTGTTTTTCTTTCATCCTACAAAGGTTATAACTAGATTATATATTGCACTGCCTGGTCCTGCTTAAAGGGGTGGTCCAGTGTATTTTTAAGGCTTGGTTGTGTTTTTAAGATGCAAAGCAATGTGTGCTCACGCTTCACTTGTAGAAAGTCACGTTATTTTTTCATATCTCTTTAAATACATACAGCTACTCAGCTAACATGAAAACCACTCATATTTCCTAGTTCCTCCGAAAGGCCCACCCTCAAGAGGCTCTGATTGGTCAGCTAACATAATGTGCTGTGATTCGCGGATTGGCTCCACGTCATGTCCCTACAAGCACGCGCGTTAGCGCTGTGTGAACAGAGAAGCTATTAGTAGCGTTAGCTGCCTGAATCAGACAGAAATAAAGAGCACACAGCTCACGCCTGTTCTCTAAAATAAAATCTGACAAGTGTCTTTCACATATATTCGGAATAAGCATGTGTAAGTAATATGAAACGTTCTCATATCTTTTGCGAGTTTGTTATTTGAGATGTAGAAAGCACGGAAAGCTGCCGCATAATTAGAGAGACGCATAGAGAGACACTGAAGCGCTGCTGAAGATTATTGTGGGTGTTTACAGTGGTTTGACGGATAAATAGGAATTAGTAGCTAAATTGTTAGCGGTGTCAAACAGCATTTCCAGCTGTTTACATCCGTGTTTACGTCCTCCAACATACCATTAACGCTAGAAACTGCATTTAATTGATAAATTTTAACAAATAAAAACACTTACAGGTTGTGGCTGACAATCCACAGCTTCGTCGGTTGGAGGAGTTTTTAACTGAACTGAGAGAGATTCTGGAAGTTCTCCTTTGTCAAAGGCAAGCTGTATATTATAATTCACTGGAACATAATTAAAATTAAATTGTAAGCACTTTTGTCTTTTTGCTGTGTCGTTTGGAAGCCCAAATACAGAAACAGAACAAGCTCTGTGGAAATAGCAGTGTTTGGACTGCATTTTAGCTTTCTGTGCTATAATATTAAATCACATCTGGCCACGCCCCCTTGCTGCGCAGAGTGTGCGCGCGCGTGGTGAATGCGCCTAACCTGAAGCATTTATGATCTCACTAACCCGTATGTATTTTTTGTAGTCCGCAAATTCATTCGCTGAAGGCTTTGCTAAGCTAACTCTATAAAAGCCAACATCTACACATCAACTAAAGTTTAAAATATGATATCGTAGTGGACCACCCCTTTAAATTTCAGTTTTTCAGAATCAGAATCAGAAAGAGCTTTATTGCCAGGTATGTTCACACATACGAGGAATTTGCTTTCGTGACAGAAGCTTCTACAGTGCAACAGAATCACAGAGACAGGACAGGGGAGGCTGTATTGCTTGTGTAGGCTGCTTGGGGAGGCTGTATTGCTTTCTTCTCTGACTTGGCCAATTCCACTAAATTTCAGGTAAAATGTTCATTCATTTATTTTCCTTCAGCTTAGTCTCTTATTTATCAGGGGTCGACACAGCGGAATGAACCGCCAACTATTCCAGCATATGTTTTACGCAGCGGATGCCCTTCCAGCCACAACCCAGTACTGGAAAACAAGTTCACTTTAAAACACTTAAATTTTGCTTAAAGAAAGCGAGACCGATAAATACAAATGAATACAAATTAAAAATAAATGCTGACTTTACAATATATATTTTTAATTGTCATGTTTAAAATAATTGTCATATTTTCATGTCATGTAAATGTGTGTGTGCTCAGGTTCATATTTTATTTTATTTTATTTTACATACAGTGACATTGCCAATTACTGGCCTGAAAAGCTTTTTTTTTTTTTTTTGTTCATTTTTGTAAACGGGTATATATATATATATATATATATATATCTATATATATATATATATATATATCCCACATATTTCCAAATATAATTGAGTTTCTCTTCATGATTCTGAGACTCCAAACATGAGGGAGTGACTTTTGAACGACTCGGTTTTGCATCACACTACATGTGTTTTTTACTAGTAATGCAAATTCATTTTCATTCTCCTCACGACATTAGCTGCCCATCCCAGTGCCCACCCCAGCATGGCATCCACTATTGCCAAGGGTGTGGATCCATTATCCGAGCTCCTTTACAAGACCGACTACACCTACACAAGCAATACAGCCTCCCCTGGCTACATATAATTGATAAGGCTCTTGAGAAAGAAACCTAGGGACAAGATGAAGATCACGCTGAAGGAAATTGATTGAGCTCATAAATCCTGTCCAGAGCAGCACCATATTTTATTAGTGCTACGCTAGAGGAGTGAGCTCCTGCTGCGATTTAAAAAACGGCCATTCACTTTATATGGGTGTGTGTGTGTGTGTGTGCACATCTGTGTTGTGCCCGTTTTGTTTATTTGCATCTCTAGGGATGCATTTTGCACAGATACTAGACATTTGCTTAATTCCCCATGAATAATGCTCTAAAATGCACTAATCTTTAATGCAAAAATGCATGATCCATATGCAGCATATCAGAAGCAACTCTTAAAATACAAGTGTATCCTTTCATACCGTACTTCAACCCACTATTGTCTTGCAATCTTACGTCCCCCCCCCTAACATTTGGTTCAAAAAGACCTTTTTTTTATCTTGGCATCATCTGTCTGTTTGTAATCTAGCACTTGACTGCACACTCCAAGAGATCAGCGTCATGCCCACGACAATGGAGCTGAACAGATGTGGGTTTCTTGCTGGAGGGATATGCAGCATATAAACAATAGTAATATTGTGAAACAAACTGTCTGTGTTAAAAGCTGAGAGATTTCGGCAAGGATCACCTGAGCTCAAAATGTGGCTTCTCAATTCAATTCAATTAATGAGCCGAACTCCGACTCGAACCCTTTTAAGTAGCACTCAGAAAATGGATGAGTCCGGTAGGGTTTAATATTTAGGTTACTTCACGGCTCGCTGCATTCCATCTTATAAGCATAATGAGATTGCCCCAGCTTGCAAGACATTAAGTATTTACATATTTACCCTGATGGAGAAATATGGAATACGTTGCATGGACATACTTTCTCAGAATTATTATTAGGTTTTTATACATTATTTCAGCTGTTCAACAAATTAGTTTCTCCTGCACCCATAAGGTTTAAGTTTCTCCTCATTGAAAAATACTACAGTAATTTATAGTAAATGACCTATAGGGTTTTTGTATCATACTATAGTAAAGTGTATTGTGTATATTATTATTAAATTTCTTTGTTGATGAATGCTACAGCATACTGTAGTATTAATTATAGTAAACTGATAAACTGCAATAAATACTGTAGTTTACTTTAAGTTTTACTACAGTGAACTGCAGTGCATTTAGTATAATATACCCTATAGTTGTAGAAAACTGCAGTATTGGGTCATTTGTTTATTTACCATAGTTGTTATATTACTATAGCAACTAAAAACTTACCACAACTGATTAATAAATTCATGTGCTTAACTACAGTACAGTAAAACATATTGAATGCATTTTTAATATTTACATAAAAATATAAATGAAATATTATTTACTTGTTATTTATTATTACTACTAATACAATTATTTAAATATTATTTATTTAAACTGAATTTAATTTGATGTCTATTTGATGAAATAAGCAATTTGTATGTGAATTTTCACAATATTTACAGTGCTCAGCATATATGAGTATGCCCCCCACAAATCTCTCATTTTAATGAATATTTTCTATAGGAAGCTTTACAATATTATATTTGTGCATATACATTAGTTTAGTCAGTACTAAAGCCAAATCTGGAGCTAATCTAACAAAATAACTTACAATAGTGGTTCAAAATTTAGTAGCCCAAATTTATGTTAGGACAAAAAATATTAAATACACATTTTCAAAAATAGCAAAAGTCAAGAAAAACAAAAAAATATATACAATTTTGTTGAAATGTTGTAGTTTGTTTTGTTTGGTTTTTTGCAATATTTTGCATGAATTTAAATGTATTATCTTTCCATTTCTAAAGATGTTCTGTGACTAAAATATTATTTTAATAAATATATCTGTTTAATAAATCTGTTTTGTTCAAATGCACCAATATATATTACCCATACTCACTGAGAAATGGATAAAAATATTCATTTTCAAAATGGGGTGTACTCATATATGCTGAGCACTGTATAGTATTATTTCAGAGAGAATTAATAAAAATAAAAATAGTTGTTTTCATAATATCAAACTTATTCTGTAGCCTTTTTTTAGGCTTTCTAGCACCTTTTTGGAAGTAGTACTCAACTTAGATCAGATTCATTTAGATTAGTGTTGGTTATTGACTGGCTGAGTACAAACATGTACTTCCTCACTAAAGACTTCACCTAAATCTCTTCAGTTAGATGCATAGAGCGGTGCGATAGCTACGTGAGGTAATGAGAGATGATGCCATGTGCTTTCAGGCGCATCCAAGTGTGACAATATTTTGATTCTTATTGGTATATTCAGATCTCATTAGAGTCAGAATCCATCAGATGATAATCCATTTTTTATAGTAAATATGTGCAATATAAAAATATGTGCACTGATGCAAGGCTATTAGGCTACTTCCAACTGGCAACTACTGTAAGCCAATGTACTGTACACTACCTTTTTTGCATACTGTATATACTGTGCGTGTGTGTGATTGGTTCGAACCAATCAGCGAGCACTATTGTGAATGAGATGTAACTTCATTAATATGCATGATATAGCTTTGAAGACCGTTTTTACCTGTTACGGTGTGTTGCCAACTGTAATTAAAACAAGTGGAAGAAGAAGAAGAATTGTTCGGAGACATGGGTTGTCTGTGTTCCCTTTTTAAATGTGCCAAAACAAAAGTTTTGTTTCCATTTTCCTGCGATGAAAACACAGCTGGTGTGAGGACCCAAGCAGTTGGATTACAGTGGTCTGCGAACACTTGACAAACATATGTTTGTAAAAAACATTTTTCACCTGAGAGCTTTTCAAATCTGGAAATGGTGAAATCCGGATTTGCCACTTGTCTTCTTTTAAAAAAAAGACGCGGTTCCAGTTCATGTTGATTGTCTTGTCTCTACGGATTTGGTAAGTGTGCGATCAATGTTCATTGTTTATATTTCTCCAGATGGCAAAGTTAGTTAGTATCGTCAACAGTACTATTTCAGTTTTTGAAAACATTACTTAGTCAAAATTAATTTAGTTACTAAGTTTACAGTAATATCACTACAATATTCGGAGAGCAAAGTTAGATTGTATCATCAACAGTACTCTTTCAGTTTTTGAAGACAATACTTAGAGAAATGACTGAAGTTAATAAATAGTTTACAGTAATATTACTACAATATTATAGACTGTAAATGCTTTGTTCGGTGTCTTTTTAAACGGTTGTACAAAAGTTACATCCGTCCTCTAAACTCGAAGTGCGGTATGAGGTGGAGTGCCAGACCGATGTTTTCACAACAGATGTTGCATGCTAAGATTACAACAGAGACAATTAAGATTACAACAGTATTTGTGACAGGCACAATGGTGTATTTATTAGTTATTTGTTTATTTTAACAAATACAGTTGGGAATAACAACCACCATTGCGAGACCTCAATATTCGCCTCGTCAGGAGCATCTTCACTTTCTCCTGAATTCACAGGCGTGTTTGGGTTGAAAGGTTAAAAATGATAAGGCAGTGGACCTGCACTGTCATGAACCAGATAATGTGACTGAGGGGAATCTGGTGGAGAGAAATCCACTTTTTTTTTTTACACAGCTCTCAGATCCACTGTAAACGCTGCTCTACGAATCGCTGTCCATCTCCCCTGCATCTGTGTTTGGGTTGCTGCAAGTAATGAAACTCCCCTTTTCACGCAAACCCTACCCTCTTTCGCTGCCCACCTAAACAAAGCTGGACACACCCACCTTCCTTACTTTTTTTCAAACTAGAGGTGTGAAAACACCCTGCTGAGACAGGGGGGCTTCATGGCCCTTTAAAATTGAGATTTGAATGAAATTTTGACCGGACAATATTTACCTGGGATGCAACTCTGATTTAAAATTTTGACTTTTACAATGTATTTTTGGCTATTCCTTCAAATATACCCATCCAACCCTAACCCCACAATTATAGTAGTACCAGTAATTTTGACCTTGTGGGAACTTGTATTTTTTTATTTATTTTTTTTAAGGTTGGGTTTTGGGGAAGGACTTGGGGTAAAAGGAAAGAATATACAGTCTTTACAGTATACAATTATCTATGGGAAGAAATATAAGAGAAGCACAAATGAGAAACCATTTTAAAACTCTTATTTTCCCTGGATTTATTTGAGTAAAACATGATTGTTTAATTCTCAAGGAAGGTTTTCATCAGCAACTTTTTTTTGCATACCAACAATCTGACATGTTCAGATGGATTTTAACTCGTTTGTAGACAACGTGATACTAATGCTTCAACTAGTAACACATTGTAGCACTTTTTAATGAGTACTCAACAACCAAATGACTCAAAAACCACTTGACTGAATGCGATGTCTAAATGAAAACTTTCCTCAAAGCCTTGCTTGTCCCTTTTAATCAAGCCTGAAATGCCATGCATGAATTTGTACCTCAGTTAATAAGACTTCAAAAAATGAATTTCCCACAAATTGACTTCCTCTAAAACCAGGCAAGCAGTCTCTCCAGATTAGCCACCGACTCAACCCGAGACACATGACAGCAAAGCACCCAGGATGTTCTCCACTTCTCATGATTGAAAGATATGACTGATGTCGATCTCCATGGGAAAGTACATCAAGGCAAGTTTGGCGAGAAGCCAAGCTTTAAATATGAAGAAGCATGTAATGAGCCTCGGAGGAGCTGCTCTTCAGCTCTGGAGAGAGAATGGCAGGAGATACAAGGAAAAAGAAAAGGATATTGAGGCGGAAAAGGGGATCAAGGTCTCAGCAGCATCTTACCCGAGGCTGCACCTCCACTGAGAGCATGTCAAAAGGGTGAGGGCGAGTGGGAGACATGCTGGTCAGATGGATAAAGGCTGAGTGACTTCATCTACACTCACGCTAATCTCACACACATGATAACGCTCGAAATATTGGCAGTATTTGCTACTGTACTTCTAGATCAGACCTACACATGTATGTTGTACATCATTGCAGCAAATGCACATGTATAAATAAAAGAACCAAGTGCTTTTATGAACAGTTTGTGGCTCATTGCCTCACATCAAGAAGGTCACTGGTTCAAATCCCAGCTGGACAAGGAGGCGTTTCTGTGCTGAGTTGTTATGTTCTCCTTCTGTTTGTGTGGGTTGGAATTGGATAAAACTAAAACTGGCCGTAGTGTATAAGAGTAAATGGGTGTTTCCCAGCACTGGCCGTTCATGAGTAAGTGTACTCTCAGTGCTGGGTTGTGGCTGCAAGGGCATCTGCTGCATAAAACATATGTAATTGTATTTGGCGCTTCATTCCCCCGTGGCGACCCCTAATGAATCAGGGATAAAGTCGAAGTAAAGCGAGTGAACGAGTGATATATTTTTAGGCTATGTTGTGAAGGATTGGCATTCGGATCAATGGCCGATCCAGGATATATTGGCATATGAATTTGAATTTATTAAATGGGATAGCCCCTTGAGATGAACCATCTCATATTCGAGAGGGTCCCTAAGAACACATCAAAACAAACAGACAACTAAAGAAAACAAACAAGCAGCACACTTTACCTGAACAACCTCCCACAGTCTATAACTTAAGCAAACAAAACTTAAACTCAAAAATTACAAAAAATGTTATATACAAATAATTAATAAACATTTAAATTGGAACAAAAATTAATAGCATTAAGCAGTTGTTTACAAAAAATTTAATAAATTAGTCTTGAAATGTCTAAATGTCTTAATAGATCTAAAAGAAGAAGGGAGATTATTCCAGTCCAAGCGGGCTATATATTGAAAGGACCAACAGCTAATTTCTGTTATAATCTTTGGAACAAAAAATAATAATTCTGTTGCATTTGTCGAAGAGAATTCATTCATTCATTTTCTTTTCAGCTTAGTCCCTTTATTAATCTGGGGTATTAATCTTTATTAACCGCCAACTTATCCAGCATATGTTTTACGCAGCGGATGCCCTTCCAGCTGCAACCCATCACTGGGAAACATCCATACACACTCATTCACACATACACTACGGAAAATTTAGCCTTTGGACTTGTGGGGGAAACCGAAGCACCCGGAGGAAACCCACGCGAACACGGGGAGAACACAGAAATGCCAACTGACAAAGCCGAGGCTCGAACCAGCGACCTTCTTGCTGTGAGGTGATTGTGCTACCCACCGCGTCACCCCGTCGAAGAGAATATGAGGAGGTAAATAGAACAAGAAACTGCTTAAGACAGGCAACTAAAATAAACACATTTAAAAAGAAACAAATACCATTTGTATTGTCTACGGGATTTAAGCCAGGAGATTCATTTGATCCTTATATCCTTTTTTTATTCTGATTTATCTCCATAATATTCTGATTATGGTTCCGGCACAGCGGAATGAACCACCAATTACTCTGGAATAAAGTTTATCATTGTATCAGGGACTTTTCACTGATGAGTAAAACTGGAATAAAATGTGTTTCTTTGCTGTTTTCTGGCTCTTCAGGCCAGGTCAAGAGATCATTGGGAGCTCTCATGTGGACTGCTGATGAGTGACCGCGATAGCTGCAACACCAATATTACTGCTTGTTAAAAGTTAATTCTGTTAAGTTATTCTGCTGTATAAAAACTCTCTCTGAATTGGTCTGATGTAGTATAGTGTTTATTTTACTATTCTTATAAGACGCCTGCTAGAGAGCAAGTCAACCTTGAAGTACCAACACTTCTGCTGTGTGTGTGTGAGTGTTTCTATTCATTGGATTTAACAATAATGTGCTACGTATATGTCGTCGTCTTCTCTTCAAATACCATTATGGATGACCTGTTTTTTTCTGACCTCTGCCTGCATGCTGTTGCTTAAATAATCATGGAGAAATGCTTCAGTTGTTACATCCATGTGTGGAGATTGTCTAAGCTTATTTGTGTTTTAACCAATCAGGTTCTTTCTACATAGATGTGTGTCAAAGTTAGCAACCTTGTGTTATGTTTTAATTGCTGTGATTTGTAATTGTAATGAAAGAGCAGCCTAAAACTCTTGGTGAGTGTTGAAGCTGACTTCTGCTGATGAATCTGCAAAAATGTTCTTCAGTAAATCTTTCTTTATTTAATTGTATCTCATTGTAAATCTTACAGAGCCCTTGGGTTAACTGAACATTCTCCTTACAGCTGTAACAATCAAATATATATCTATGTATCATTGGCAAGTGAATCACGCTATATGATTTTATTTTTCTTAATGTCTAATGTCCACTGATGGCAAGTTTAATGAGCCCATGGAACCAACAACCTTGAAAAGATACATTTCAACGGAACTTTGTAATGAATTCTGTAGCGAATAGATTAATATGCTCTTCCCTTTGATGCCCGTTAAAAGTTTGGAAGCTGAGTTCTGTACAAGTTGCAAACGAGAAAGAGATGTCTAATTCACACCCTGGTACAGCACATTACAATACTGAAAAACGTGATGACACGAAAGCATGACCAAACTTTCTCCATGTCCTCAAATGAGAAGATGGCCTTCAGTTTAGATATTGATCTTAAATGAAAATGAATTAACCACAGCATTAATTTTTAATTAAAGTATTTATTTATTTATTTTTACATAGGCCAGTTTTGAAACTGGTATGGAATGACACTTCAATATGATGGCCATGATTGTTTTCACTCTGAAGTGCTCTACAGAGGGCAATAAATACAGTACTATTTGGAATGCACCACCAAGCTTTCCGTCCACACTATTTTACTGTATGTACAGTATATTCCCTTCTTCACTATGACTAAAAGTAAAATGAACTTCTCTTCGTCGAGATGACCAGATCGGAAGAGCGT
>CAIGQW010005633.1:4303328-4320384 GCA_903798125.1 Danio choprae | reverse complement strand
AAACGGGTTTATTGACACTTACGGGGAACAGATACAGGATGCGGGAAAACAGGACGAGACAACCACACGACTCAGAATACCGGACCACAATGGACACAGACGAAAGGGTATAAATGGATGGAGGGATGATTACGCTAAAGAGACACAAGGAATGAACGCAGGTGGAACAGATTAACATTGACGGTGGCGGGAGAAAGACAAAGGAATCACATGACAAAAACAAATGACACATGGACGAACACTGACAAATGAGAAACACAAACTTACTGCTTCTTCAATTTATTTCCATTGAAAGCAACAGATAAACAAGTTTTACATCAGGAAATTCCACAATCCACAAACGTTTGTAAAAATGTTTAGAAGAAATAGTGCTCCAAATCACACACTTTTTTGAGTAAACTCAACAAACAGGGTCTAAAGACTACGCAACTCAAAATATTTTGTTAAAACCCTTAGTTCTACCAACAAGATTTACTATACTTACTATAGAATACTACACTTATTTGGCTGGTCAACAGAGTACATAAATCCAAAACAGACATAAAAGTATGAGTAAACCTCAAAACTTCTCAGTTCAAACCATGTAAAAATCATTTTGTATTTTTGATATATCAAAACAATACAATAATATTGCATATTAAATCTCTAAGCTTAGTACATTTCAGTATGTAACATTTGAACTTTTACAGCACAAAAACATATATTAAATAGATAAATAAATACATAGGCGATGCGGGGCCTCACAGTGGCGCAGTGGGTAGCACGTTCGCCTCACAGCAAGAAGGTCGCTGGTTCGAGCCTCGGCTGGGTCAGTTGGCGTTTCTGTGTGGAGTTTGCATGTTCTCCCTGTGTTGGCGTGGGTTTCCTCCGGGTGCTCCGGTTTCCCCCACAAGTCCAAAGACATGCGGTATAGGTGAATTGAGTAAGCTAAATTGTCCGTAGTGTATGTGTGAGAATGAGTGTGTATGGATGTTTCCCAGAGATGGGTTGCGGCTGGAAGGGCATCCGCTGTGAAAAACATATGCTGGATAAGTTGGCGGTTCATTCCGCTGTGGCGACCCCAGATTAATAAAGGGACTAAGCCGAAATGAAAATGAATGAATAGGCGATGCGGTGACACAGTGGGTAGCCTTGTAAAGGCTGAGTCTTGTAAATTTCAACACTTCAGTCTTCCTCAAAGCTTGTAAAAATTAATAGTTGCTATGCCATCTGCAAAATGGCCTTGTGTAATTACAAAACAAAATTAGACTCCACTGACTGCAGTCTTGAAGAGCTGGTGCCACAAGATCCGGAAATATTTTCTGAATTACTTCAAAAGTATATTTGAGTTCTTGTGGGTATTTCATATTCAGTGCATACAAGAGATCCAACAAGTAAGTGAAGACTGCTAGCAGATCTGGAATATCTTGAAGAACAATGGCCTCTCCCAGGATTATGGAAAGGTTGATCAAAATGGATAAGGATGCAGAAGCGCTAACATCATCTTCGACCATATCGAGGATTCCAATCCTTACATCTCTGTTGCTGTGGTCCTTTTACGTGACTAAATAATGAGAAGGGACATTAATTTATGCGTAAACCTAATTACTATTTGTTATTATTATGCAGAAAAAAACAGGATGCATGTAATACTTTATGAAATCATGCTAATGAATATAAAAACAGGGTATGAATAGGGTCATTTACCAGACTCATCTTGAGAAGACAAGCCACTTTTTTGCATGAAAATTCTGCAATGCCTCAAAAGCTGCCCTTTTTTTGATGGATGACAGTATCAGTGACCTAAAAAGACAGTTGTTTACAAAGTGTTTTAACAATCTCATAAAGTCTTGTAAATTCAAACAAGGAATTACGATTGCTATAATCTCAATTACAATTTGAGAGTAAACATGTGCTTTGAGGATGGTTCACCCAAAAATTATTATTTCATCTTGTAGTCATTGCTGCTATTTTGTGTATTTTTATTTTGTGTAAAACACTTAACAATAATTTTGCTGTTTCCATATGATGGAATTTGATAGTGGTCATATTTTAAATATTGATAAATAAATACATAAATAAAATTAGTTGTTTCATATGACAAGTTCATAACTTGTCAGACTTACTGATATTCAGCTTATTATATTCAATCTTTCTTTCTGCATGAATTAATTTGAAATGGTCTCTCAAGACAAGTGAAACATGTTTTTATGTAATCTCTGTCATAGTGTCAGAACACAACTTGACACATTTTGAGTGACTGCAAATGGACTTATGGAGTTAAATAGTTGTAATTAAATCTTATTAGATGGTCTTGCCTGATCAAGAAATTCTTGAATACAAAATAAAAGAATGATGAAAGCATGTCGTCATTATTTAATCAAGTAATTCAGATAGAAAGGATCTAACGTTATATTCGTTGTTTTGCTAAGGATTTGAATTAGTACAACTTCTAAAACTCGTTTGGTAATACTCGTGTGATTTTTTTTATTTTTTTATCGCTATTTGTTTCAAATACAAGCACTCAAAATTCGGAATGATGTAAAAAGTCAAAGCAAGTGCACTGAAAGAAGTAACCCAACATTTGAACAGATCGTTATATTAGGATACATCGCAATATAATTTCAATTACATCTCATTACATTTTAAATAATACAACGTTAGATGACAATAAGAAAATAATGTATACATACCTATGATCTGGCAGAAACGCTTGACCGGTTAGAACCGCTCTATCGCGCGCTCTCTCACCATTACACTGGTGAAATAGATCGGGCAGTTAGCTTGGTAGCACATCACACATAAAATGTATATATTTATATACAGTTGATCATAAAAACGTTTTATACATAGCTGTTTCTCGTCTGAAAGAGCGGACTGAACTTTGGCGAACGCATGTGCCTCAGCCACAGGCGCAGCCGATTTGAAAATAAACCGCGGGGTTCACATGCGTTGCAGATTCATAATGCGCATGCGTCAACAAAAAGGAACGCATGAAGGCAAAACTTACTTTAGTGTTAGAAAAAACTAACAAAGAATTGCAAGTTTTTAACATTGAAGCACCATATTTGTTGAACAAACAAAGTATTATTTGTGAACATTTTAAATAAAAACATTGTAGTTCAGTTTACTTGATAAACTTTATTCAGAGAACTTTTCGTTTGTTGGCTGTTTTACAGTGCAGTGTTTCAGAGTTGAGGTTCAACTATGATATCAGATGTAATGGATGAAGCGTCTTTACTTATGCTAATTTTGTTGAAATAATTATATTATTATTATTATTATTATTATTATTATTATTATTATTATTATTATTATTATTATTATGTCTTGTCTTTTACAATAAAACTATATAAGAATTTCAGTTTTGCAAGGACAACAAAATGCATTCAGTCGGCAAAACCATCATAAAAGAAAAGGAAAAAGAGTAAAAACCCACTAACACATATTGATTAGTTATCTTTTTGTAGATGTGGCAAATATTCACACTTAATATTACAATTACATTGGAAAACTCAGAAATACAAACTTTCTGAAAAAAAAGGACCATGAAAATTTAGCTAGAAATTATCAAAACGCTGAGAGAGAGAAAGAGTTAACCAAATTAAAGCGGCATTAGTATTCTTGCTTGCACTCTCTGTGTGGTCAGTGTGTAATTATTCCTCTTTAATTTAAATATTAAACATTACATTTGCCTATTTCAAAGTGCTTAGAGTGCTTAGCATATATTATTTACCATAAAACATAAACTTTGAACATGTACAGTGTTATGTGTGTTCTTGCATATTGCACAGTTTTACCTACCCTGACACAACTCCAAATCAGACAGGATAATAGTCTATGCCACTGAGAGAGTTGTTCGCTTGTTTGTCCAGCTGGTGTTAAACTCATAGTTATGCGTGTGTTTTTGTGAATTTTTGTAAGTCTGGGCAGTTCTCTGCAGGGCAGCCGCCATGTTTAGTGAGGCAGTTTGCTGTCTAATTACGCACTGCAGGAGTGACCTTCTATAAACCTCCTCCTCAGCAGCCTCAGGTATGAACACAACAACCCTCTCAGACAATATATCCTCTAAACAACCACCGTCACACTATAGTGATCTTTGATGGAAGCCTTGGTTTACCATTAATATTTGAAGTCAAGATTGTCCGGGAGGCAACTTGATGTCCCCTACCATGGTTTGATGTTTTAATGAATTTGAGAGCTTTAACCCTGATTTGTTCCCCTGCCAAGAGACACAGGTATGTATTTCTATGCAGGTTCAGGGTGGATAATGCTGGCAGACAGGAAGTGCATCGCTGTTGAGGAGTAAAACGTAACCAGCATGGTCTTTCTGACGACAAAGACTGGGCTTTATGAATGCCAATTGCTTACTCTATGTATTTCTGCTAAAATCTCAGAGCTTCTTCAAGTTTCTGTTTTAATATTTTCACAGAACCTGATTGTCCCAAGACAAACATCTTTGTCAACATCAGAATCTAAAATACTAACCCAAGAACACATGATTTAAAGTCTATTTAAGGAACACATTCTAACAGTGTGTGTGTTTTTAATTACTCATTATTTTGCATTACTGTAACACAATGCTCTACCAATTGAGCTGTATACGTGATTCCCAAGTTTGTATGTCTATGAAAGGGCTAAATTTGTTATGTCTAACTTATGGAAGGGGGATTATTTTTTTGAAAACGGTTCTATGGGTCATAGTTCAAATTACAAATAAGACCCTTTCTGACTGAAGCTTTAAGTTCAAATCTTTGACGCTTGCTTACAATATAGCCACAGGCTCTGCACCCTCTTACTGTACCTTCACTTGCTTCTGCAAGTCTACACTCCCTCCAGGAGATTTCGGTCAAGAAGTGAGCACCATCTCATGGTACCTTCACAGGCTCGAAATCATTTTCCAGAACATTTTTTTTCACTGTTCCTTACTGGTGGAATGATCTTCCCAATCAAGGATTGCTGGATCACTGGCATCATTAAAATGCCAATTGAAAAAACATCTCATAAAATTGAAAACACAAGCTCTTGTTTTTCTAGCAGTATCCATATCTGTGTTTAAGTAACATTTCTTACAGTAAGTGCATTGCCTCTTCATGTTGAGTCACTTAATATCTTCTTAATTTGTGTAAATCGCTTTGGACAATCTTAGGATCTGCTAAATGACTAAATGTAAATGTGAATTTCAGGAAAGTGAACATTTATCTTGGTTGTATAGTTTGTAGAAGAAGTTGCAGCTTTAGAAAAAGGGTGGAAAAGCAAACTCTCACTGCTATTTTCCAATAATTTCCACCCTATTACCCCAGTAATATAGTCCACTAGATAAGTGCAGGGAAGCAAGTCTGTAACTTTGGAGACTGTGTACTGAAATTCAATCCCATTTTCTGCCAAGATATAAGATTTACATGTAATTTGGTGCAATACGTACTTGTTTAAATGATTACTTGCAATTACATTTTTTTTTTACTTTTCTATGTATACATAAATACTTAACTACAGTAACTTCACAACTTTTATATGCACTGATAAATCAAGTGCTTTTCCATTAGTTTTTCTCTGTCAAGGACAGCTCTTTTCATCTTGCTGTGTAAATGTGTTTACATTCTTCATATTTTTTAATCTTTGCCAGTCAATCACATTCAGTCTCGCAAGAAGTGGATCACTAGATCTCTGTGTTTTAAAGCATATGATTGGTCATTCGCTACTAATGTCACAACTTGATGTACGCACACTTTATGAACTCAGACTCAAAGCCTGCATTAACAGATGACGAACAGAAACATGGTACCGGAAAGGTAGCTGTAACACTGAGTTTGTTTAGCCACTGTTGTTTTACAGGCTAGTATGACTAGTATGCCGTTTTAAAGGTGACATTGAATACATGTATGCAGTGTGTAAATTGTTCTCTGATATGTATGTGGCTTAGTGAGTACAAGAAATCTCCAGAAACAGATTTACAAGAGTTTTTACAACCAGAAGATTTTTTTACTCTATTTGGAAGGTTCATGAATATTAATGAGTATTAATGTGTACACTAATGATTAGATTGTCCTGTTTTTCACTGAGAAGTTACACTCACTGGTTTTACACGACAGCAAAGAAACAATGGTGTGTCAGACAGTATGTAATGTACATGTACTTAACTTATTATTCAGTTATGCGTATATCAAGTTTCTCTTTCTATACCTTTGATGAGCACTGATTGATATGCATTGAATTGTTTGAAACCATGAAATAACTAAGTCTGCACACTCTAACACATCAAAAATCAAAAAGACACCAGCGCGACTGAGTGACAACCACTAAAGTAAATAATAAATAAATAAATAATAATAATAATAATAATAATAATAATAATAATAATAATAATAATAATAATAATAATAATAATAAAAATAAAGGAAGAAAAAAGAGAAGAATTATTAAATTTTTTGCTTGTGTACAATTCCATATAATTGTGTACCACAGTCCATATAATAGATTCACTTTGCCTCACATCGTAGTCTAAATTACTGAATTTAATTATTATTATTATTATTATTTTTACATATTTGATGAAAAGTAGTTGACTCTAGTACAGTAGGTGGCGGTAATGCACCTTTTTTGTTCTATGCCATCCACCATTAAGACAAGAAGAAGTAAGATGGCTCCCAAGAACAATAAGAAGAGGAAAAAGAAATTATCGTGACTCCTCAATTTAAGATGACTCCCTAAAAGCTGGATGCCACCAGCCATTAAACAAGAAGAAGAAGAAGTAAGATGGCTCCCATTTCCCATTACATTGTTTGGCATTGACCACTCAGATTTACTTCAGTAAACTGCTCGTCACTCCATCTCACTTGATTTTAGAGATTTGTGTGCAGACTTTTCTTCAGTTATTTCATTGTTTTGGGCCGTTTTGGTCAATGCACCTATTGGACCATTTTGAAGACGCAGTGAGTTTTTGGTTGTTTATTGATTGTAAACGGAAATAGAATAGGAAACTATTTTAATAGGAATTTGGCTTTAATTAAACTCAGTATGTGAGCACAGAAGGCAGGAAAGGTCCAAACTAATGTGAAGGGCTGACACAAGGGTGAATGCAAATCACCAATATCTTGCAAAACATTGACAATATCTTGCAACATTAGTGATTGTTAAAGCTGGCTGTAGCTATTTTTCATTAAAAGAAGTTGCCAACAGTGTCTGAAATGAGTTAAATGGTATTTCCAAACACTAAAGGCCCCAACATGAAAGAAAAATGTAAAAAACAGCTTTCAAAAGTGAACTTTCTGAAAACGCTTGCTTTGAGTGCTAAACACCTTTAAACTACTATTGGTCAATTATAAAATCTTCTCCAGGTAATTTTCTTAGTTTAGTCCTGTCAAGGTCAGGCATTCACAAATGAAAACCTAAAGACTGAAAAGCTCCTTTATAGTAGAACTTGAAGTCTAATTCTATTGAAGGTAACACAGATGTGTTTCCATGTTTAATACAGTGAGACTGCTGGCTTTAAAGCAATATAATATATAAATTGTTATATGTATAAATGTGTTTAATTTTACATGTCTTTTTTTCACTTTAAGCATTTTTTCCACTCTCTCTCTGAATTGCAGAGCTTATGCAAACATCCACAACAGTAATATCAGATGTTACTGTGTTCTCACCACTGTAATTTTAGTTTTATGCTTATGTTGATATTGAGATGAAAGCTTGCAGTACATATTGACATATTCACAGCTAAACAAAGCTTTCAGTGATGCAAGATTATAATACTGCTCAGGTTTTATTAGAATTTGCTTATTATTATTATTATTATTATTATTATTATTATTATTATTATTATTATTATTATTATTATTATTAGTCATTCTTATTTAAAGGTCATAATTTACTGACCCCATTACTTGTTCCAAACCTTGATTATTTGCTTTCTTCTGTTAAACACAAAAGAAGATATTTTGCAGAAAGCTGGAAACGCCATTGACATCTATAGTATTTGTTTTCCTACTATAGAATCAATGGTTACATGTTTTCAGCTTTGTTTAAAATATCTTCTTTTGTGTTGAACAGTTGGGAACCACTTTTAATTTTTTATGTGTATGTGTAATATTTAAATCTTAGATGTGTGCTTATGTGTTTGTTTATGTTTAAAGGCATGCCAGCTTCTGTGGCTATTGCATGGCCAGAACAATTAGATGAAGATTTAAAAAGAAGTTTGCTGTGAATAAATTGAGGTAAATTTTTAACTTGACAAGATGCATTAAAAGTGTAATGCCGAGAGCCAAGCTTTGATTTCAGGTTGTGTCGAAAACAGTGAACACAATAATTAGGGTATGTCTAATCTGCATTGTAACAATGTTTTTTTAATGAGCTGATCAGACTTTAGCAAGACTTGCACTTTTGGAACAGCCTTGGCATTGTGAGTGTGTATGTGAGTGCATCTGGGTTTTTAAATTCTAGGTTTTGTAACAGAGCCAGGGAGTGATAAGCAAACTTTGAAGCAAATTCAGCGAGATTGAATAGCTTAAAGTAACCGTCTAACTGCTTGTCTGTTTAAAAAGAACATTCCCGTATCTAGCAACCATTCACATGTATACAAAAACAAACTGAAATGACTTACCAGTTCAGTGTTTACAAGCACAATAGAACAGAGGAAAGTAGAAACACAAATAGCCTACTTCACAATGCGTAGATAATACCGAGCCATGCCTGGATTCCACCCTTCAGTGTGACTTAATTAATGTTTTATCTGAGTGGAAAATGAAACAATATCATTTAACGACCTTTCATAATTGCTCTATGACACTGACGGGATAGGGTAATTGATTTGAAGGTCTCATTTCCTTCTGCTTTTCCCTCTGATGGTTTCTTCATGTTTTGTTTGCATATCTGGGCATTACGATGAGTGGCGCTTGTTTAACGCTGATGCTTTTGACAGGCAGGCGCTGTATTAGCAGAAACGCAGCCCATAAATCGCCCTGGTTTCAGATTCCGCAAAGTATAAATGAACCTGGTTTCACAGAGATTAAAACACTACATGCATTGCTGTAAAGCATTAAAGGGCCCCTATTTTACCCCTTTTACAAGATGTAAGATAGGTCTTTGACATCTCCAGAATGTGTCTGTAAAGTTCCAGCTCAAAATCTGAATATTTATTATGCAATGCTGAAAATGACCATTTTGGGGGCAAGTGTCAGAGACGGACATGGATGAAGCAGATTTAGGATTCATTTTATGGGTTACAGATTCAGTTAATGAGTCAAATATACCAAGTAAGGTTATTTGATATATTTGTGGTGGAGTTTATTCAATCTTTTCTGTCACAAACACACTTAACTTTAAACTGTTTTTGAAATTTAAAAAAGGATATAGCTGTAGCATTTGACAAAGGACAGCTGCCAGAATCTCTCCCAGTTCAGTGCTGGATTCGGCTAAATCTCCTCAAAGAAGGAACAGTTCCAACCATAATAGCAGAAGCTGTGGATTGTGAGCCACAACCTGTAAGTGTTTTTATTTGCTAAAATTGATTTATTACATGCATAATTTCTAGCGTTAATGGTATGTTGTAGCGAGGACGTAAACAAGGATGCAAACAACGAGAAATGCTGTTTGACACCATTAACAATTTAGCTACAGATTCATGTTTATTCATTAAACCCCTGTAAACACCCACAGTCTTCACCAGCGCTCCATTGTCTCTCTAGGCGGCCGCATCTCAAATAACGAACTTGCAAAAGATATATGAAAGTTTTATATTACTTGCACATGCCCGATTATGAAAAAAAAAAAAAAAAACACGTCAGATTTTATTCTAGAGAGCAGGCATGAGGTTGAGCTGTGTTCTCTTCATTTTCTGTCTGATACAGGCTCAAACTGATACAGCTAACATTTACACTGACTGATAGTATTTACACAACAGAGGCAAAGCGCGTGCTGGTAGAGACATGGAGCTTCCTGGTGACGTGGAGCCAATCCAAGAATCACAGCACATTATGTTAGCTGACCAATCAGAGCCTCTTGAGGGCGGGCCTTCAGAGGAACTAGAAAATATGATTTTTATGTTAGCTGAGTAGCAGTATGTAATTAAAGTAAGATATATGATATATGAAAAAATATTGCGTGATGTTTTTACAAATGAAGCATGAACACACATTGCTTTGCACCCCATAAACACAACCAAGCCTTAAAAATGCTCTCTGGAGCACCCCTTTAAGAAACACATTGATATGTTTTTGTATTCCCTGAGAATCAAACCCACAGCGTTGACATTACTAGCACTATTCTGTACCACTTTTACTTCACTATAATAAATAAACTGAAATCATTCTCAGTTTGGATAGAGGGGGTTAAAAAAAAGCTTTATATAATGTAAAACGCAATTAAATGACTTTTTTTATTTTAAGTCTCATTTAAAATAGTATACTGTATGTCAAATGTTTTGGACAAATATAACGATGGGCTTGCTGAATTATGTTGTCTCTCAGGTCATGGTGGTTAATTTGTGACTCTGATCCATGCTTTTTACTCTGCAGTAAGCTACAAAAGGATCCATATGTCGTGTCCCTGTACATCCAATCCCAGCATCCTGTGATTCTCAGTTTAGATAACAGCTCTCCAGATTGGGACACAGCTTGTGGCAAAGGTTGGGAAGGTTCCCTTTTACACACACACACACACACACACACACACACACACACACACACACACACTCACACTCACACTTGAGCACAATGATGCACACACTCCAGAACTGAACTGCTGCCACACTTCACAAGTCTCGTCAACAAACCAACAAAACATCTGTCATTTTATTTGCCTCAGTTTGGCGAGTTTGATGCTTCAACTTTAACGTTATTTCACGGTTTAGTGAAAGTGCAACAATCACCACCTGGTGATTGCTCAAGCTTTTAATTTTTCCAACAGGGATTTGGTCAGAAGACAAATATAAGAAAACCGCTGCTGCATGTCTCTAATCTTTATTTAGTACTGAGGCAGAGACTCCCCATTAAACACAAATCTACCATTATTTCTAGTGGGGTCCAAGGTCTGTTCCCCATAGAGAAATGTTCTGTAAAAACAGCACCAAAGCTTGTTTATTTTGAGTAGAACATTTTCATATGTTTTGCTCTAATCTGTGAATATAGAGCATTTTTAAGGGAAAAAGCACTATATTCTACTAATTAATATTTTTCATTTAAAAGAAAAGTGGTCAAAATATATCAGAAAAAAATAAAATGAAATTTGACAAATTTTCTAAAATATTAATCAACAAATGTCCCATGCATGTTTTTTTTACTGCTCTGCAAAAAGAGTCACTGTGATATGTAACAACAAAAAACTGTATAAACACTATATAAATACAATACCTGTTTACAGTGTTAATACTGTATATATGGTGAATAAACATACATTTAATTTCCCAGAATTCCCTTTATGATACTTCACTTATGTTTTTTTGTGTGTGTTTTTTCTCATAAGTTATGCACATTAGAGTTTTGCTACACCTTGTTTGGATCAGGGTTATTGTTATCACTTCGCTTCATGTTTTATCCTGATGGTGTTTAGTAATTGTGTGAATGGCAATGAGCACCTTCTGTGTATTGTTTCACTGCTTTGAGTGTATTTTTTTCTCTCTAACAAAAGTACAATATTTAGAATGGGCTCTATTTTAATGATCTACTACTGTAAGTGAGTTGTCTGAATGAAACCACACTTGTTGTTTCAAGTGTATAGGGCCCAATGTGTTCAAAACATTAGTATATTAACACTATAAATGAATGAAATATGATAATTTACTATAATATTTAGACGGTTTAATATTTCACGGTATCTATTACATTTTTAACTATAAAATTCTGGCAACCACAGTTGCTGTTACAGCTGCATTTACTATTATTTCTTTTTACATTGTATATTTAAGAATTGCATTTGCAAAATACAATGTTTTTTTTTCTAAATGGTCAAAATGGTATAATAAAATAATTATATCAATACATAAGTATACTGAAACAACCCAGCAACCCATTCTACTAAATATGAAATTCACTGCATCCAAATGGCAACTGTGAAAGAGTAATTGCCTCCATAAATCAACACAATTTTAATTGGTAACTGAATTTAGGGAGAGTGAACACAGGCAGACTTTAGTGCAACCACTCCTGTTGACTTTAAATTGCATATATATTGAACCATTCACCCAGAGAGAATTGCTCACCTCAAAGCTTTACCTCAAAGGTACATAACGCTGCATTCAATTCCTCAAAAGATTCCAAAAACCTGAGAAAATAAAGCTGCTGCAATATATCAGCTTGGAAAGGGTTACAAAGCCATTTTAAAGGTTCTTGGACTCAATTGAACCACAGTGTGAGTCATTACCTCTAAATGGCGGAGACTCGAAGTGGTGGTGAATGTGTACAGAAGTGGCCAATCTGCTAAAATTTCTCCAAGGGCATAGCAGCATCTCCTCTGGGAACTTAAATAGATCTTCGCGATTGTTTTCAAAGAATCACAGATATCTCTAGCATCGGCTATGAGGTCAAGGTTTGTGACAGGGAACAGATCAATGGAAACAGTAAAAAAAGACAAAAACCATTGCTTGACAAGAAGAACATCAAAGCTCATCTCATGTTTCACCTGGATGATCTGTGGGGGAATTCTGGGAAAACATCCTATGGTTTACAGTGAATGCAGAATTTACTGTAAGAATATCACAAAATAAAATGTGGTGGCTGTTTGATTCTATGTGGATGTTTTGCTGCCTTGGATGTTTTGTTGTCAGTGCAGGAAGCACACAGTAAGTTCTGCTATAAACCAGGCCACTATTAAAGAGAATATCCATCCATCTGCACATAACTGGGTGATGCTGGCAAATGTCAAACCACAACATAAAAGTTTGCATTTGGAAATTACAAGATGGTGGATAGTGTAAATGGTGATTGCATGGCCACACTCGGAAAACCTCTTCGGTATAATATTTTAATGTTATTTTTCCCCAAAAGACCAGCCTCAGAAATTGATAAATAATATATAACATTAAAATTAATTATACTAATAATAAAACAAATACACTCTCAGAAATAAAGGTACAGAATCTGTCACTGGGGTCGTACCTTTTCAAAAAGTACATTTTTGTTCCTAGCAGATCTTTGAAGGTACATATTAATACCTAAAAAGTACAACTGTGCACCTCACAGTACCTTAAAGGTACTAATGTTCTGTTCAGTACAAAAGTGTATCTTTTTAAAAAGATACAGATTTTGCATCTTTACTTCTGAGTATGTATAGTATTTATTTAATACTAATGAAAACAAATATTAATAAGTTTATATCACAGTTAGTTACCCATATAGCCCTTTAAAAAGTATGGTTCTTTATGGAATCTTCTGAAAAAGGGTTCTGTATGTATGTATGTTATTTAAGCTGTTCAAGTTGTTTAGAACCATTTGTTCTAAATGTCCACTTGATTTGCGAATGGCAGTGAAGAGACATAATTGATTTTACAAATCAATTGAAAGGGAAAGCATGGTCGACCTAAAAAGTCTGAATTCGTTCATACTACAAGAATGCAAACTATTTAAAACTCTAGTCTCATAGTGTCTAGGTAAATATCAAAGAAAATAATGGAGTACCATACAGTACACTATTCTGATTGCAGCAAAAGTACTCTTGAGTACAGCATATTGATTTTCTTTGATTTGAAATGGTAACAATGGCACTTGATTATAATAAGAGCCACAGAGCTTGATCTTTCCTCTTCCTCATGATGTAAACCCAGACAGATATCTTTATATAACATCAGCACGCGAAGCAGCAAAATGAAGGATAGCATTGTCACCAGAGTGGAAGCACTACATGGGACAAGGGCAGCTGCCAGCATCATAACTTCACAGGGCATTAATTGTTTCACCACTGTCAGCAGGATTGTCTCTGCTCGTTGAACCCTGGCCAAGGAGCGGCCCATCAGCCAAATTGGAGTCCAGTAGATATGCAAGTAAGAGTTCCAGCAAATGATGTTTTCGCATTACAGACTGAAGTGTCAAGCTCAATTTCAAGGAAAAAAAATGCTTAGGCCAGGTAGAACTCTGAGCTGCTGTAATATTTTACAGCAAACACGTGAAATGTGCAACAAACAATTATACATTTATACATGCTTACAGAATGACAGCGAGCTCAACAACTGATCAGAGTAGGGTTTTTAGTGTTCATAAAAGTGTATACAAATTATAAAATTTTTGCTTGCTAGGTGGAAAAGACCTGGCAAAACTCCCATAGATGGTGTGTTAGCTTTTTCTCTCTTCCCCATAACCATTTAATCAAAGTTTTTTTTTTCTTCTTATTCTTCTTTCTGGATATTCCTGCCATTGTCATTTTTCAGTAAAATAGTTTTAATAAACTGGTCATGATACATAATTTTGTTGTGCAAAATATTGCTACAGAAATGATTGCAATAAGTAATAATGTCATTAACACTGGTGATGTACATGCAGAATGTAAAAGTCCTTGAATATGAATGTGCTCTATTTTCCACTGTTGCTTTTATGCAACTGGACTGAAACAGAGTTAATTTAGACAATGTCTTCCAAACCCTCAGTAATATTCAGGAATTGTGAATTAACTTTTTATTTGTTCTCTGTTAGAAGCTTTTAATTAGAGCTTTTTTTTTTTTTTAGAGCTTTTAATAGTTGTATTTAAAGGGTAAGTTCACCCCAAAAATAAAAAAAGTTCACCCTTATTGTTATTGTTATTCCAATCACCTGAGACTTTTTGATCATCTTTGGAACTCAAATGAAGATATTTTAGATGAAATCCGAGAGCTTTCTCATCCTTCATAGACATCAGGACTGAGTTGCTGTGTTCAAACTCCAGAAAAGGAATTTAAAAAAATTGTCAAAACATTCCATCTGACTTCAGTTCATCTGTAATAATACTAAGCTAGAACAACACCTTTGTGAAAAAAAAAAAAAAAACACCTTTGTTTTCCAATGTCTTTATATCAGATCAGGATGCTCTCGGATTTCATTCAAAATATGTTAATTTGTATTCTGAAGGTGACCAAGGGAATCAAGGGATTGGAACGACACAAGGATAAGTAATTAATAACAGACTTTTCATTGTTGGGTGGACTGACCCTTTAATAATTGACTATTTTATTATTGAATTGGCAGAAATCAACATTGAACTGACTATTATGTTATAAAGACCTGAATGTTATTGTGCAGGACTGCTAAAACAGTAGATATTGTTACAATTTTCATAATTCAATAATGATATAATTTTTTAGAGCTACTTTACATAAACATTTCTCATATTTGATGCCTTTTGGAGAATTTATTCTGTGATTTTATTTATTTTTTGTTTGTTTCTATTTATCCTTTGAAACAGTTTGTATTATATAAAGTTCTATTTAAATAAACGTGGCATGACTTGGCTAGCAGGTGGGCTCTTTTGACTTGGGCCTATAAGCAAACACATCCAGACAGCCGTAGTAAACACAGAACAATCTGCTGAAACCACTTTGAATACTAAAGCAACAACACAGAAACCACCAACAACTTGATAACACCTTCGGAAAGCCACAAAAAAATGTTTGTGGCCCTGAGGTGGATAAACCAGCGTAGTCAGGAACACACACTTTCTTTTGCCATGACCTCCTTCTGAACTGTTGTTAAAGACTGCAGCTGTCTGGCCTCGATTTCCAGGCAATTGTACAATTGCTGAGACTCGGTGCACAGGGATAAGCTGTTCTCTTTAAAGACAGGGAGGAAATGTCGGAAACACAAGGCTCTTTCATTCTTGGCAACTACATTTCTCTCAATCAGGTATTTTCATATTATATAATATTAAATATATATAAGATGGTCAACATAATTGGTTTCACTCAATCAATTCACTTAGCCTGGAGAGGTTAAATGCTTTTGTTAACTGGCTTGTTAGTTTGAAGGGGACACTTGATGGACAGAAATTGCAGGGTTGCTCTAATGATGAAGCAGGAAATAGCAGTGCCACTCAAATGTTTCCTTCTCAGTGAGAACAGCCACAGCCAATAAGATTCAAGTTCACGTGAGAGACCATAATAATTGGCTGTCACTGGAATTCATCACAGCAGTGTCAATCAATTCCAGGGCCTTTGGGTCAGTCTGTATCAAATTGAAAATAAGTATTGACATAATTAATTAATTAAATAGATAGACTGATAAGCAGGACAACATGCTTGCAATTTGTAGTCTTTCTTTATGGGGACTTACTATTTTAATCATGAAACAGAAATTGTGATCTGAAGTATTTTCTGTGAGTCAAGTTCTGGAAGTAAAAACTTATTTTATTCAAAGGAAAATTTGTTTTAAACAACAATAAATCAATATTTAAAGACAGATCTTCTGTGAGCTTTGAGGTTATAAATTGGTTATGCTTATTTTAAACCCGTCAGAGTGCATTAGTTGGAAATTCATAAAGAAAAACTACATTACCCATGATGTTGTTCAAAAAGAGCATCTCAAATATCAGAGAGCACAACACCCTACCCCCCCCAAAAAAAATTAATTAATTAATTAATAAATAAAAAAGTGAATGAATTAATTAATGTTGTTATATGGACATTGTCATGACATAACATCTCAAAACACATACTGCATATATACATATCGCATTAAACTTTAAGTACATGACCACTGTTAAATTAACGAGTTTTGTATTTGTTTCAATCTGTCTTATTAAAATGGATTGTCATTTGCAATGCTTCATGGGACTGTATTTCTTTCATCACTGAAGTTGTTGAGTACAGCTGTTTTTTTTTGTTTTTTTTCAGAAACTCTTTTGGCATCAAATCAAAGTTTACAATGATTATCCTTGTAGCTGTTGGTTTGGTTCATGACTTACAGTAGAATACTTTAGTGAGGGCATTTTTACAATTAATGTTGGAAAAACAATAATGGGATTAAAATAGTTGTAAATCCAGTGCTGCTGAAACATTGCCAGCCATTAATGGGATAATATGAAGAGAATAGCACATCTAGAGTACATTTTAATAACCTTTAAATTATTATTATTAATTCATTCATTCATTCATTTTCTTTTCAGCTTAGTCCCTTTATTAATCAGG
>CAIGQW010005633.1:4287089-4303318 GCA_903798125.1 Danio choprae | reverse complement strand
CAACTGACCCAGCCGGGTCTCGAACCAGCAACCTTTTTGCTGTGAGGTGACTGCACTATACCTATTATTATTATTATTATTATTATTATTATTATTATTATTATTATTATTATTGTTATTATATCTTTAATTCAGTTTAGATGTTTGGGGTCAATACGATCACACAGTTCATTTAGATTGATCAAACTACATTTCCCACCATCATCCCATGGCAAGATGGCTTGTGAATTATAAAATATCCAAACAAATAATGAAAACAACCCTCATTTGAATAAATTTGCTTTTAATTAATTTTGCAGTTGAAGAAAAACAAGAAAAGACAGATAAGAAATTGTAGCCTATAGTGGATGTTTATTTATTTGTTTAATATTACTATTTTTAAGCATTCTTGCGTGGACAAAATGACGATTTTATATTTATTTCCATGCGCACATAGGCCTCTTCATCCAAATATTGAAGGAATAGTTTAATTTTTTTCCCGAATAAAACATCAAAACCTACAGAAGGAAGCAGTAGTCGAGGCTGAAAGATTTGGAGATTTGTGATGATTTCTTGTTGGGCCACGAAACAAACATCTCTCTTCAGACGGATCGTTTGTTTGCTCTTCTTTTATGTTAGTCGATCTAATAGACTTGTTGTGTCACCCACTCGTTTTCCTCTGGAAATATCGAGTGAGAGTGAAATGAGAGGAGGAGGGATTGCTGCTGGAGATGTCAGTTCGCCAGAAGAGGGCATTCGGATTCTGTCTGACAAAGTTATGGTGCGACAGGCGGTTGTGGTTTAACCACTCACAATCCTGCTGCATCTCTGTACTGTCGGGAACTGTACAGGAGAGGAGAAACATTCCCGAATGGAGTGGAGTACACTTCCAAACAGAATCCAACGAGTGCTGTAATTTTGAACTGGATTGAAATCTTCTAAACATCACGGCACATATTTATATTAAAACAAAACGTCCACGGATTACTCTACGGTTAGCATCATCCTTTCGGAAAGACAGTATTTGCGCATTATGCTGCGATGGAAAATACTGAGGCGGATGGGGATTGCTGGGATTTCCATAAGTTTGACGTGTGATAGATAACTTGGATTTTGGAATCGTGCGTCTCCGGGTCTCTTGTGACTTAAGGTGTAATTTTAGGATTTCAAATGGATTCTTTCCGTTCGAGTGGATGGTTATTGTGAACATTTTGTTTTAAGGGGAATTGAAAGATATGGTCAGTGGTCAGTCAGGAGAGATTGAAGAATTCCCGCGCCTGCTCTGCGGTGGAGGAACACAGGCGGGAACGAGCGCTTGTGGAAGAACCGAAGCATCTGAAGAGAGCGCGTGCCATGCCGTTTTGGGTTTCGAGCGGTAGAAAGCTTTAAAAACCTGTGGCCAGGAGTTGACTGAGACGCGGTGATGGGTAAGTTTGTCTATTATTACTCGGACTTGAGTGAACACCACGGTGGAGGTTTTATGGGTTGGAAATTAGGGCAAATTTTCCTGCAGTTTTAGTCTTTTTGCAGTGCAATGCGAATTTTGTTCAAACGGCGTTCATGCAATTGAACCGAAAGATTGCATATATGCTTGTCCGATAAGCATCCTATACGTATGATGTTCTCTTTAAGACAATTTGCATATATTGATTCGTTTTGCATTTGACAACCATAGTACGTATTTCTTCCTCAAACCTGACCCTGCTTTTACTTCAGTTCACAGCGGTATGATGATTCTGGTGAGGTGCATTATTTCAAGTATCCGTCCATTCCTTATTCGATGCTTTTATGGTCGATACAAAATATTTTTGTGTAGATTCATGAAACTAATGAAACTTGACTTATTTTCACGATAATGATAATAAATATGCGTTGTATAAAAAAGGAAAAATCCTACTACTAATGTATAATAATATTACAACTTAATTAGAAGTTTATAAAAATGTAGCCTTAAATCTTAAACAAAATGTATATAAAACATTGCTGCTGCTATTTATGACAATCTATTTACCTTATGAACAATTTCTTTTAACTAGATGGTAACAAGTGCATTTCAATACTACATGGCAAATAGTTAAGTTAAACTTAAATATGTAATTACATGTTTCTCACTTCAGAATGAATTGTTTTAAACAGTTGAGTGTTCAAATGATTTCTAAATATTTAACCTGCAAATGATGTTGTTAGGTGCTTTTCAGTTGTGATCCACCAAATGGTGCCATTCATCCACAGACCACACAACCAATTAAGTTGGATAGTGTGTGAATTTCTGTTAAAATATACTTATTATCAGCCTGTCTCTGTTCTCCACATCTTACACATTTAAAGAGCAGACGGATGCCAACTCATTGAATAACACTGGAAACTAATTTAACCATTTTTTGGCATTTTGCTGGTTCACTATTAATGGAGAAGATTGCACAGTAGTAGTTAATGTTTATTTTTTCGTTTTATTTCAAACTTGGATGTGATTTTTTTTTAAAAAGGCCAAATAATTTGTGCATATCATTTTGGTAGGTTTAATTCATATAGATAATCAAATCTGAAGTTTGAAAGACCAAACATTTTGGAGTTATTATTAATGGATGTGTACCGCAATATGTTTCAATGAGTTACAATGCTTAAATGTTTCTCTTAATTTTAATACTGATTATTTAACTAAGCACTACGATTGACTGTAAGCCACAGACCTTCTCATGGCCACATTAGAGTACTTGATTATAGATGTGCTTTCAATCATTTTACAGGGCCTATTTGACAGATATGTGACCTGCTCTGATTGTTATTCGTTAGTGGTGTGCAGCGAGATGGCCTTCCACAGCTCGTAAAATGATGAGCTATGCTTGCTGCTTTGCGGCACTGTAGTGGGAGATCTTGACAGCAAACATAAAGTAACCAACCTGGCAAAATTTTGGAGCATCACTGTTAAGGGTATATAGGCCTATACAGGGGCAATATAAGTTTTTCCAAGAGAGAGAGAGAAAAATAAAAGTGCAGTGCTAAAATAAGAACAGTAGCAGTGCGAGTTTGTAACAAATTAATTTTCATTAGACCTCACTTGGATCATTAACTTTATCAGCATCATTTCATTAGCAAATGTCATTAAGCTGATACAGTCTGATTTTCTGGTTAGTATGAATGAAAGCCAGTGACGTAATTACTTTATAGTGCTGCAGCCTGATCAGTGCATCAGTTGTTGGCAAGTGGACATCAGCAGCTCATGCTTTTTTTTTTTTTGTGATTGTTGTGAATTGGTGGCTTCCATAAATAGGTTGGACACTGAAGCCACATTTAGAAATGTATCAGTGCCATTGCATTAAATTAGAGAATATCAAACTGTGTGCCATTTGTTGTAAAAGGGAATATGGCACATTTTCAGTCAAAACTTTTCACAAGAAGTTTGTTAAAAGTGATATTCAGGATCCAAACAATAGATATGCTTTTCAATTATTATTCTGACATTTATTTTTGGTCAACATTTTGGAACTGACTTTACAAGGCCACTAAAATTCATAATGATAATAGTTAAAAAAAAATTGTAGAAGCAGCTAAAAATAGTGTAATTAAATCTGAGATCTTAATATTTTTTTAAAAGATTGTTGAAAGTTTTGTTGTCTCATACACTGATTACATACATTTGTAGGTATAACTTTTTTAAGGCCATGGTATATTAATGGGAACTAACAATGTTTTTGACATTTCAATTGATCATCCAAATAAGGTCCTGATAAGGTTGTTAAAAACTACCTCATGGATATTTATCCAGCTCAACATCACAGAACAGCTGGCATAATTACTGATAGATTCAGCTAAACCATCCAATTCCCATTCTTTTTAATGTTGTTTGGATGAGCAAGCAAAATGTTTTGATATTTCATAACATTTATAAATATATGTTATGTCCACATTATTCATCTCATAAAGAGATAATGCTTTAGGAAGTACATTTATTTATCTCTGCAGCCATTTGTGCATCAAGGCTGGAATTTAAATGGTTTTACAGCAACAAAAGTGTGAGTTTGAAGGCCAGAAAGACAGCACAAATTATAAAATCCCATTACAGGAAAATGTCCAGGCTTCGGCCAAGACCTTTACACAAATAACATTTATGTAATAACAATAACAATGTTTAGTAGTGAGCTTACTGCTGAAATAATGAAATAATAATGAAATATACCTTCTTTCACCCCCTGTTTATTTTTACATGAAAACACATAGGCTTTTCTTTTGTGTATAAAGAAAAGATTTAAGTGAAGTCACCGAAGAGCCAGGCAAATATAGCTGATTTGGTTGACTGACAATCATTTAGATTGTAATTATGGACTAATAGGATGACCGAGGCATATCTCTCAGGACATTTCCTTTCATACTGTAGTGGGCTCATGTCCAAGCTTATTGGAGGACTGGCTTGCTCTGATAGCATGTTTTCCACTGCCAGAGAGAAGAATTAAACAACACGGCATAAATGGATTTGATTTGCACAATCACTACTGTTAATTGTGTCCTGTGTGGTATCCTATTGCTGTATAAATGTAATATTTCAAGGGTTTATGATCATAGGACAATTACTATATTTCTTCTCTTATTAGCCATCATAATCTTTGCTTTGAAACTGCACAACAATTAGGGCTGAGTATTGTTAACTACCTCACAATGCACATTTCACGATTCAACAAGTTGTAATGCATCACAATGCCCTAATAAGATCGAGACTGAATTTGCACCACACAAATAAGAGAGAGCTACTCTGTCAGAGAGTGTGAATCTGCTGTAACTCTTGCATTGTTTTTTTTATTTCAAGTGTTGGGTTTAGTACTGTACAGACAAATTAAACCGAAGCAGAAATAAATACATTAGCTTGATTTAGATGTTATCCATGTAATTAATGTATTTTTTTACCTTTAGGAAAAGCCAGTAATTTATTGACTGTTCTTTTGTTTTTCCGTTTCAGGCTTTGCCATGAGGCACCGTTGGTTCATGGTGCCACTGCTAATGCAGGCATGGCTCTCTGCCACTCCTTGCTTTGGTGAGCGTCCCTGCCCTCGGAGCTGCCGATGTGATGGCAAGATTGTATACTGTGAGTCTAGTGCATTCCGTGATGTTCCCAAGAACCTCTCTGGTGGCTGTCAAGGCCTGTCCCTGCGGTATAACAGCTTGGCAAGCCTGAAGGCTGGGCAATTTGTTGGCCTCAACCAGCTCATTTGGCTGTACCTGGACCACAATTACATTGCCAATGTGGATGCACGTGCTTTTCAAGGGATACGGAGGCTCAAAGAGCTAATACTGAGCTCCAATAAAATCACGCTGCTTCATAACACCACATTTCATCTGGTACCAAATTTGAGGAATCTGGACCTATCTTATAACAAGCTACAGGCTCTACAGCCCGGGCAATTCCAAGGACTGCGCAAGTTACTCAGCTTGCACATGCGCTCCAACTCCCTCAAGAATCTACCCTCTCGCCTTTTTCAGGATTGCCGAAATCTTGAGTTCCTTGACCTTGGCTACAACCGTCTGCGCAGCATTACTCGTAATTCAATGTCTGGCCTGCTGAAGCTAACTGAGCTGCATATCGAGCATAACCAGTTCTCCAAAATCAACTTTTTCAACTTCCCACGCTTCTATAACTTACGTGCACTTTACCTACAGTGGAACCGCATTAGGACCATGAGTGAAGGTCTTACGTGGATGTGGACATCATTGCAGAAGCTGGACCTTTCAGGAAACGACCTGCAGGAGATAGATGCGGAAGTGTACCGGGCTATGCCAAATTTGCAGACGCTTAATCTGGATTCAAACAAGCTTGTCAATGTGTCTCAAGAGGCTGTGGATGCCTGGACCTCTCTGACCGCAATTAGCCTAGCAGGAAACATGTGGGATTGTGGTCCAGTTGTGTGTCCGCTAGTGGCCTGGATGAGAACCTTCCGTGGAAACAAAGAAATTAATATGATATGTGCATCACCCAAAGAAGTACAAGGGGAGAAGGTTATGGATGCAGTTGATGCCAATGGAGTGTGCAGGATTGCCCCTGCTACGCCATCAACCATAATTGTTCCCTCTACACCTTTTGTCGCCTTTGCTCAGACCCCAGCAAGCTCTTTAGTCCCAACTCTCAAATCTGGAGACAGTAGAAGGGGCCACGGGACATCTTTGGAAGGTACTTCTTCAGTTCCCTCTCAGCCTGCTGTCCCTCCACAAGAGCAAGACTTCGAACCGGTATCATTCCACAAGATAGTGGCAGGAAGCGTTGCCCTCTTCCTGTCAGTTGCCATGATTCTCCTTGTAATTTATGTCTCATGGAAGCGTTATCCAAGCAGTGTTAAGCAGCTGCAGGAAAACTCTGCTGCTGCTCGTAAACGTCGGAAAAAATCGCGGGAGACAGAGCGCACACTCAGCACACCGTTGCAGGAGTACTATGTGGACTACAAGCCTAATAACACAGAGGGCACAGATGTGCTGGTCAATGGCACTGGACCATGCACCTACACAATCTCTGGCTCCAGGGAATGTGAGGTAAGACTCAACTCCTCAACTTACAATCCATTGGGTTTGGTGGGTTAACTTCTTTAAATCCATCTGTTCTTGTGCTGTTTTGATGCCATTTTAGGGGATGGTTTTTGTAGTACAAAAGTGTATGTGTGGGAGGGATACGTTTTTGGCAGGAATGTATTTTAGAAGGGACACTGACTGTTTTTGGCACAGTAAGCAAGTTGTTTAACCTCAAACAGGGTGTTCATTTACAATTAAATATAGATTTACAATTAAATATAGATTTTTCATATTTAATGATTCTTGTTAATTCACTTCTTTTAGGAGCCATTGTATTTTGGGCTGTGATATGGCAATGCAGTTATACATTGATATGTCTGCAGCACCTTCTTCTAGTATGAGATATCTACTTGAGTCTGATAGGATGGTTTTAATGTTGCTTTGTCGGGCAGGCAGTTTTCACCCAAGACAGATCTTTGATTCTTTAATAAAACTAGGTGCAATAATCAATTGCCTCAAAAAGCTGCTGTGTCAAAATTATTTATTTCTCCTCATTAAAATATGTGCATTTAGCAGCTCCCAAGAACAAAATGGATTGGTTTCGTCTGTACAGGAACTTCAAACACATCCTGTTAATGAAAAATCCTTCTAACCATCCTTCTAATCCTGGCTTCTTTGCACTCATTGGATATTTCAACACTGTTTGATCCATGCTTAGTTATTTTAAAACAGTGCAACAATAAGTCTCTCTATTTTTTCTCTTCTTGTCCTCGTGATCTTCCTGGGGCTATAAGAAAGTCTTTAATGACACCCCACTTTTTTTCCAAGAGCTCTTTTTGACTTCTTCCATGTGCACCTCTTTATATCTATTTTTTAGCTTCTTATCTTTGCTTTACACTCATCTTTCCTTCTTGAATCATCTTTCTCCTGATTTAGATTATCCTCTTCTATGCTTAAACACAGCCAGCAGTTCCAATTTCCGAAATACTAATTTTCTCCGTGTGTCACTCAGGAATCTGCTGAAATGATGTCTTGACAGCTGGGGTCAATTGGCGCTTTTTAAAGAGCTGGTTTTGTGTGTGTTTGTATGCCTGGCTGTATTTGCATATGTTCATGTTTTTCCCAAGGGGCAGCTGCTGCCTTTAGTCCTTCGGGCTAGGAAACCTGTCAGTAGTGCAGTAAGGTGTCATTAGAGGCAGACAGTGCCTCTGGCAGAGCCATGATAGGGTGTATGTGCTAGTGGCAAGGAAGACAGCCCTGAGTGAAACAAGAAAGGCAGGTAGACATGCTAGCAGACCGATTGGCATGATGCTAGACAGGTAAACAGGTATACAGAATCAAGTCACAGGAAGAGAAGACTACAAAGTTGGGTGAAAGCACAAAGGCACACAGAATGACATCCTGACAGCAACGTTGACCTCTCCACACGGACCCCTGTCTGTTCTCTGATCTGCTGCCTCAAGAGTGCTTTTTTGAGAGATCAGAGGTGCACATCAGAGTCCAACAGATTGGCATGTTTTTCTCTAGTGACTTTCTCAAGTCAAGGAACAAACTTTTTTGTAAATCCCTAAGTCTCTTACACAGCATGTGTCCCCTTTTAGCCACTGAAATGATAGGTCTTTCTAACACACACAACAACACACAATTGAAAGAAGTTTGTCTCATTGTCCGCAAAATGCTTGACCAAGGATTCAGAGTTTGTCTTGTTAGCTTGGCCCCATGCAAAAACATCTGATTACGTTTCATGAAATTATATGCATTTAAAATGAGTGGTTGCCTTAGAAAAAGTTAAGTCAAATTAACCACACAAGTCAGTTTAACTTTCATTACATTAAACTGACTAAAAATAGATCTTGTGACTTAAAACATTAAGTTTAAACATAGTTAACTTATTTCTAAAGAGTTAAATTAACATGTTAATTGATTGATAATCAATTATACAGTGTAGTGATTATTATTATTGTTTCATTATAGAAGATCTTTTGTCAGTATTTCGTTTCAAAAGCATAACGTGACCTTATTTTCCCTGGCTGCTGTCTGTGTCACAGCTTCCCGGGTTTCATTTTAACATAAATGGGAATGCAGATTGAGCTTTCTAAAGATATTGAAGACCTCCCGCTCAAAGTTCAGAATGAACTCTTCAAGTCCATAATCATCAAAAGTCCTCATGTCGATTGGACTTACTTGACCTGTTTCCATAATATTATCCATTAATAGTCTATAATTCCATTCTTTTTCTAAATTGTTTGTCTCTTTTTTTCCCCTGCCGTCCTCTATACCACAGCATTGCTGCATCAACACTAATGTGGTTTGGCTTCCCTCCCGTGCAGCAAAGCGCACGTCACCCATGATTGATGAGTTCTATTCTCTCTCCTGCGATTTGGTATTCCACGCGCGCACCTGATTTACGGGCTTTTCACATCAAGCCAAAAGACTAGATTCAAACACACAGTTCAGATTGCTCCTGTCTTGAAAACCAGTGTTCTCCTCATGCCTTACATCGTTCTGTTGCCTATCACAAATGACATAAAGGTGTGGAAGAGACTACTAAAAGGGACTGTCGACTGACCTCACCCTGAGAGTGGTTTTCCGTTAAACTGACATACGATTTTGACATCTTTCATCAAAAAATGGCAAGATTTAATGTCTTCTTCGATCGATTTTGATCAAGGGTCTTTATCATCAGAACTCATAAAGGCTCAGCTGTGGATGAAGTGTTTCTTAAATCCAATTATTTAGGTGATCTACCTTGTTTCACTGAATAACCATGGTAATATAGCAGCCTACAATTGCACAGCTGTTTTCTTTACAATTGTGATTTATTAATGTTGATTAATAAAATGTATGTTTTGTAAACATAAATGTTACATGCTTTTACCTCATTACATGTACTCATAAAACATAAAATACTCACTTGAGTGCTGAAATGAGGGTGTCACACTGCCAGGCCCATTGGGGCTATTGTGTGTTTATACGTACTGTAGGCATGGAGGCGCTGACATCATTAAGTGTGCTTTTGAAGGCATCTCATTCAATATTAATTTTTTTTAGTTGTGAGCAATTAGGGCAGTACCATCACATTTTGTCGCATTGTACATTATGTTGCTGTCACATTTGCATTAAAAGCTTAACCTGTCAGCTCGTGATGCGTTTCACGGATTTAAAATTGCTCTAATTGCTTTTGTGGGGGGAAAAAAAGAACAAGAACTTTGGTTTAACAGAGGAAGGCGTACAACAGGGGCATTAATCATCATTAGACTCAACAAATTTTAGTTAACAAATTGGTGTTGAACAGTACCTTTGACCCTTGAAAATAATGAAAATGGACTAATCCCAGTAACAGACAAAGTGCTTGCTGGAGATTAACTTTTAGGCCAGAAATGTGGTTAACAGTTTAGGATAGGCCCATGAAATAAAAACTAGGCTAAACTAGCAAGGGAAAGGTCAGGTAAAAACAATGCACACACAATTAAGTCCATTGTGCTAGCAGATCATTTTTTTTTACTTCAATAAAAAAAGAAAATATATAATAAAAATGCTGAATTATTAGCATCAGTTCAGAAAAAGAAATAAGTGCAGTGGGAATGGAGCATAACTCTGTTTTATGCATAACCATATCATGTTATATATTTGAAAATATATAACAATATATAATTCTCATTTACTGTAAATAGTTTTTACTTCTGTCTGTGTTTTTTCCCCTCTATTTTTGATCCATTCATTTGAACCAATCCCATTCTTAATCCTAATGATACCAAGATGTACAGTAATTTTTTAATTTTTTTAATAACAGATACGTTTTTAATGTTTTTTTTCTAGAACTTTTTAACTCAAATTTCTATTACAAGTGCACTCTTCTAATTTCAGTTGATGGCACACATCCTGAAAGGTAATCAGGAGTATTAATTGCACATCTATCACATTTCACTTCGACTAGAGGACAGTTAAAAGGGATAGTTATAATTTTCTGGAAATGCACTCCTCAGGCCATCTAAGATGTACTGTATGTATGACACTTTTTCTTTAATATAACATTGTTTTTTTTAAGCTGAAACTGATTCTTAGGGATTCATAAAATGCAAGTCATTTTCTGAACTGAGTCACAAAAACAACTTATAGGCAGAAAAAGATTAATACCTGACAATGTATTAGATTTTTATGAACAGAAGCATAAACATCCTGTCACATTGACTTTTTATTGGCTGTAAACTTTAACTTCAGTTATTTCTTTATTTTTCTTTCAAATACTGACCATTTGCCCCTAATACGCAGTCAATAGTAAAATTTATTAGTAAATATTTTTTTTTAGTAAATTAGTCTAACAGTAAAATGCCAGAATATTCTCTAATGGTAAAAGAGGAAGTGAGAAATGGGATGAGAAAGTCTAGAAGAACAGATCAATCTCACGGTGGCCTAAGAGTCGCAGCCCATTTAATATAGCACAAATCATGCTTTTTATTGTCTGCAGAGTACATTATAATTTATTGCGATTATCATAAACTCAGGCCTGCAGCCTGGCACAAGGGCATTTCAGCCGCACTGCTCAGAATGACTTTCTGATAGTGAGCCTTGACGTCAATCACAATGAAAGGACTAAGCGCACTTTTTCTTCAAACCCTTTTGATTTTTGTCCCAGTATCTTCAGGTTGGCAAAGCTTTGACACCTGATAAATATTTATGCCCATCAGTGCCTGTCATTTTTGGCCAAGGATCCTGCATGGTGAACAGGACTGAAGGGTCCTCATCTTTTGCTCCATCGATCAGGGAGGAGGAACAGAACCAATGAGGGCTCTCGCTGGAAAAGTGGCCCCTCATGTCTGCTCATGAAACCAGTGCCATTGAAAAGCGAGAGTGCTTTTTTGGGGGGGTGTATTTGGGATTGTGAGAGAGGGTTGTTTTGTGTCCCAGATGGCCTCTTGTGTCTCACTGTTATGAAAAACAGAATTGGAGTGATTTGATGCTTAATTGGATTGTGCGGGGGCTGGTCCAAGTCGTCTATTTAAAACATAGATGTTGTTTGGAGGCTTTTGTAAATGACAGTCTAGAGAAGTGCAAGCACACTTGGCATAGAAGTGGCAGTAACTTGATGGTTTATTCACATCTGAACTCCAATAAATATTTAGCACCCTTTTACTAGATTTGTGACATGAGCAAACATTATGCACTGATGCAAAATGTCAACAGTTTATGCTCGTTATCAGCTATGCAAACTTATAATTTCCATTGACTTTGTACTGTACTCTGCACGAAGATAAAGATGAAAATAATTAAATGCAATCAAAAGAAAATATTCATAATTACTGTAGCCTTTTTTTAGTACTTTTTGAATTTTTTTTTGAAAACCTTCTTCTGTCCAAGGTGGCATGCAGGTATATGAGCTTCAAAATGTTCTCTAATATTCTAATCTAATCATATTTTAGGAGGAGGGGGTTCCCCCCTGAATCGATTTTTACTAGTGTATCAACAGAACTAAGGTTCTCAACCGATGGAGTTTTGTCTTAAGCTTACAGAAATCTTAAGCTTACAGAAATCTTGAATTGCAAGTTTGCTCTTTGGAAATGAGCATTTTCAAGCTTGTTTGGCAGCTGTGCACTTGTTGTACATTGTTGCAATTCTTTAAAATATATGTGCTGTTAATAAAATAATTTCCCCCTTCATTTACAAATAATGTGATATATAATAGATTTATTTCTTGTAAGGGCGGTGCGATGACGCAGTGGGTAGCGCTGTTGCCTCACAGCAAGAAGGTCGCTGGTTCGAGCCTCGGCTGGGTCAGTTGACATTTCTGTGTGGAGTTTGCATGTTCTTCCCGTGTTCGTATGGGTTTACTCCGGGTGCTCCGGTTTCCCCCACAGTCCAAAGACATGCACTATAGGTGAATTGGGTAAGCTAAATTGTCCGTAGTGTGAATGGGTGTGTATGCAGCTGGACGGGCATTCGCTGCGTAAAACATGTGCTGAATAAGTTGGCGGTTCATTCCACTGTGGCGACCCCTGATTAATAAAGGGACTAAGTTGAAAAGAAAATGAATGAATGAATATTCATTCATTCATTTTCTTTTTGACTTAGTCCCTTTATTAATCTGGGGTCGCCACAGCGGAATGAACCTCCAACTTATCCAGCATATGTTTTACGCAGCGGATGCCCTTCCAGCTGCAACCCATCACTGGGAAACATCCACACACTCTCATTCACACACATACACTACGGACAATTTAGCTTACCCAATTCACCTATACCGCATGTCTTTGGACTGTGGGGGAAACCGGAGCACCCGGAGGAAACCCACGCCAACACGGGGAGAACATCCAAACTCCACACAGAAATGCCAACTGACCCAGCCGAGGCTCAAACCAGCGACCTTCTTGCTGTGAGGCGAATGTGCTACCCACTGCGCCACCGTGAGGCCAATGAATGAATAATTCATTATGAATAATTCAAAATGTTGTGATATAGTATATCTTTATCAGGGGGCAAACTGTCATGATAATATTCCCACCCCTAGTGGAATGTTTATATCAGTTTTTTTTTCTAAATGTAAAAATTTCATATTTAACGGTACAGTATATGCTTTTCCTTGTTTTTACATTTAGACTGTTAATTGTTTATCGGTTAAAATATTATAAATTTTTCAGTATCAGGCAGAATTTTAGTATCAGTGCATTTGCAACTTGACTATTGTCATTATATGTTGTTATTATTATTTGGAAATTGTTGGATGTTATGGCTGGAATGACCAACTACCTCATGAAGTGATATATAACTTGCTGCCTGAGGCTAGAATTTTCCGCTGTGTATTAGATGTTTTAATTACATTGTAGATACTTTGTGAAATAAGCATAAGCATTATACGGTAGCATCTTTAACATTTCCCTCATGTTATGTTGTGTACAATCATACCGGCTAGCTTTACTTTGATTTATCCGGTAAGCTAACCAAGTTAGACTCCCACTGGCAATTACAGACTTATGTAGATTCCAAAAACTGGAGCCCTAAAATCCATCCAACAACAATGCGGCATGTTTTATGAGTTGATGTAGGGTGGCGCTGGCAGGAAACACACTGGGAGAATGAGAGGCAGGCAGACTGAAAGCCTAATTAATCCGGCCTTCCTTAATTAGCCTCTGTCCCCTCCATTATGTGCTTTCCAATGCGTTCCCTCCATTCCTCTCTCTCCCGCCCTCCATCTCGGTGTTTTTACTGTGTCCTTTCTCTCTCGCTTTATTTGCTGCTTTTTCTCTATTCATCTTTTTCACAGCCTCTATTTGTTCTGTTTCTCGTTCGTTCCCTTTTCTTGTGTCCATCTCTCTATCTTGCTGTCTCTCTCACACTCTCCCTTTGCCTTGCGAGGACATCGGCAATATGCTTCGGTGTGATAAACAAGCTCTCTTCGTCGTAGAGGGCAGCAGAGGCGACGGCGTAGGTGTCTAAGCCTGCACGGTGTGTCTCTGACGGATGGAGAGAGAGACAAAAGCACAGCTGTGGACTGATATCGAGGGCTTGTTTTCCTGACCGGCCATTGTTTTTAAGGCACTGGGAGATGCTGCAATGGGAGAGCTGGTCATTGTTTTATGTGTCTGGCCCAAGGCCCTAGGCTGGAGCCCTCCCATGTGCTCATGTCGATTAGGATCATGTCATGGCTTGAGCAGGCATTTGGCCCAGTAGGCACACATGAGGCTCTCACCTCTTGAGTACAAGATGCATGGTGGGCTAGAGCATGTTTCCCATTCAGGGGCTCCATTTTGAGCAGAAGAATACCGCTGATTATGATTGCAGTGCAGAGACACAAGAGTAGAATTAGCAGAACCTCAAATGTCAAACTCCACACAGCACACACGTGCGTAAAGAATGGGTGTTGTAAACTTAAACAGCAGTTTTTCAGGCTGAGGCTCATTTTGCTTAAATGAATAGTTCACACAAAAAAATAAGAATCATGTGATCTTTTACATTGAATGTAATTACAAAACTCTTCTGAGCAACACACATTAGAACCTCCTTTAAAAACTTTAGCCTGATGGTTAGAGGAGAATCGGAAAATAAGCTCTATTAAATGATGGTAATTAAATAAAGCAGAATTTATCTACTTTCCTGCCAATAACTCAGTGCATGATAAATATCTTTAGAATTTTATTTTTTTACCCCCCTTTTTCTCTTTTAAAGAATGTCGATTTGCATATCAAGGTCATCTCACCTCCCTCACGATCTGGGCAGTTGCAACATTTCTATCTGGTTTCTTAGATTGTGACCGGTTCTTTTAATCTTTGGAGAGGGCACATTCAGGAAGGTTAAAGAAACTAAATGGAGAATGCTAGAGCCTTCATTGTGGAAGCAGAGTTGATGTGGGAAATGACCTTTTAAGTCGTGTCTCAGAAATTCATACTCCAGTGGTTAGAAACATTTTTGATGGACAGCTTGTCAAGTGAGGATAATTTCCAGCATTCAGTTTTTAAAAGAACACCGTCCTATATTGGATACTGTCAATACTCATAACTAAACTGGGGGAAGCTGATTTCCCATTCATATTTGTCAAAACTCAGAAAAAAAGGTGCATAAAGTGAGCTTTTAACTACAAACAGGCTGTTTTGAACTTCCTGGTGGCAGAGGAACAAAATAAAAACACAAGGACTCTGCATCAGCTCCAATTAATCAATAAACACAATAACTTTAAAGATTTTACCAGGCACCATGACTATCACAGTTTTAATTGGCCTGTATGCTTCATCTTGTACATTTTACTTAACTTAGGAAAGATATTCACAAGAGTGCAAACTCACGATGAGCGTTTATTCTGAGCAGGGCGGCTTCATGTCAAGAGAAATGCTCAGAGAGCAATCTCAATGGCAACGAGGTCGAAAAACATTGTCCCTGGACAGAGTGGGAGGATGACATGTCTAACCCATCACTGGAAGTGTTGTTTGGCAGCCATATAATCCTTCATGCATCATTTCAATGTCTACGATGTCTTGTCTGCCGCCAAGGCCTGTTGGGAGCATGCACTTAACTGAGCCCTGGGACTACAGCCTGCCTCCTGTCAGAATGGTGAGATAACCAAGTGTGGTTTTGCAGGTAATGACTATTCCCTGTGACTGGGGCTCAGTGTCTTGATGGTCTCACGGGTCTCATTGTGAACTATTCGAAGTATAGTGCCAAGCTGATATACGATTTTGCTGGCACTTGCAATTCTGTGTCCCCCGATGCAATTCTGAAATTTATTTTCATTAGCTGCAGTTCTCTAAACCATTATCATTTACAGCAGGACAACCTTTATCACCTTTATTAACACCTTTATCAAATTCAGGCGGTTGTCTCTAATTATTGAGCTTCACTCAGATTATTACCAAATAAAATTAGGTTAATTTAACTGAAGGTTATTTGAGGTGAAAATCATACAAACCATTGCACTCTTTCTGTTCTTGCATGTGGACAGCCTAATACCAAACATTTGAGAAAGGCACCAAGGCATGTTCAAGTGGAAACTTGTTAACACAAAATGGTAACACTTTGACTGATTGGTCAACATTCTTTACTTTTGCATTCAACCAGTGTCATTAAAAGGTAAACCATACAATTTCTTTCCTAATTAGAGCTGTGTGATTTGGGGAAAATATCTAACTGCATTTTTTTGTGTGTGGGGGAAACCGGAGCACCCGGAGGAAACCCGCGCGAACACAGGGAGAACGTGCAAACTCCACACAGAAACGCCAACTGACCCAGCCGAGGCTCGAACCAGCAATCTTCTTGCTGTGGGGCGATCGTGCTAC
>CAIGQW010005633.1:4275629-4286989 GCA_903798125.1 Danio choprae | reverse complement strand
AAGAATGTTTTAAGTAAAGCAACATGCATTTATCGATATTGCAGCACACCTGGAGCTGACAGTGGTTATGTGCCTTGCTCAGAGTACCACAACAGTCACTGACTGAGGAATGATGCACTTACTATTGAGCCTCTCTGGAAACCCTTTAGGGTTTTTGTGAGGGATGTACTAAGTAATTATTTTTGCTGTATCTCTGAAAGGCAAAAAACTTCAGATGTGAATTTTTAGGCATGGTGATCTAAACTCGCTCTGGCTCTTTTTCTAGTGTAGTGGTTGACGCTCTACAGATGGCCTATTTTTTTAAAGTGGGACTCCTTAATACCTCCATCGAGGGGCTGCGGAGTGGTAAACACTCCTTTCAACACTGGCGCCTGCAATCGTCCCAAATGGAATGATCCACTTATGATTTACTTTGCCTGTGCCCTTTGCATCCTCAAGAGCCTCTTACTTTCAATCTGTAATTCTAAAACACCCCTTCTCTATCATAGAGGACCCCTTTATGGTAGATCCCACAATCTCTGTTTCCTCATGGGGCATAGGCATTTGTTTGATTTTCATATGCCATTTCTATGCACATAATCATGGTTGTTTACACTCTTGCAGTACTGTGTTCTTAAACAAGAGCCGTGCTGAGATGTTTTCTTCTTGAGTAGGTAAGGTTTGTTTGAGTTTAAAGGGAGGGTACTGTACCTCCTACTGCATTGCTTGATTCAAGCTCCAACTTTTGGATATGCCTCTTTAGCATGGCACCCTCTGGGCTATCTCTGGCTGTGTCAGATGCTACCCAAACCACCCACCACTCTGCCTTACTTTCTGAGTGAGTTGTTGTTGTTTGAGGGGAGGAAAAAAAAAAGCTTATGCTGATCTAAAATTCGTGATGTGGTTGTTTTTTTGTGAGGTAGTCATGTTTTGTGAGGCTTATGGCTTGTGTATACATGCTTTCTACATCTGAAACAAAGCCTTTGAACATCAAGAGAGATGCACAAGTTAATGGTCTCATTTTTTTTGGTCTGTGTTATTCAGAACAGAGGTTTGTAAAATTGCACTGCAAAGGGGGTTGCTTGGGAAATCTGAGAGAGATGATGAGGATGTATGAAAATATTATTATTTGAAGTGTATTTAATTCAGATGAAAATAATTAAGTTCAGGATTGTGCATCTTTAATTGCAGGAACAGGAAATGATGTACTGTCGACTTGATGAATATTTAAGATTTTCTAAATGTTATTTTGGCCTCACAGTGGCGCAGTGGGTAGCACGTTCGCCTCACAGCAAGAAGGTCGCTGATCGCTGGTTCGAGCCTCGGCTGGGTCAGTTGGCCTTTCTGTGTGGAGTTTGCATGTTCTCCCTGTGTTGGCGTGGGTTTCCTCCGGGTGCTCCGGTTTCCCCCACAAGTCCAAAGACATGCGGTATAGGTGAATTGGGTAAGCTAAATTGTCCGTAATGTATGAGTGTGAATGGGTGTGTATGGATGTTTCCCAGAGATGGGTTGCAGCTGGAAGGGCATCCGCTGCGTAAAACATATGCTGGATAAGTTGGCGGTCCATTCCGCTGTGGCGACCCCAGATTAATAAAGGGACTAAGCCGAAATGAAAATGAATGAATGAATAAATGTTATTTTTAATTAGTTCTGGCTTTGGAACAATAAAGAGGCAATTATTTCCAAAATGTTATAAAAATGCTAGGAGCTGTGTGAATTTAGCTGTAACTCATGTTATGGAGTCATCACATTGTACTAAAGATAGTAGAGATTAATTAGAGCAGTATAAATAGACGAGAACAGCAAACAAAAAAAAAAAAGGAAAGGAAAACAAAGTAAACGCTACTATGTATGTGAATATTCTCAAAAGAGTAGTGTGGGCTTTGATAGTACATTGTCATGACAACACATGAAAACTGCTACATTTCTTAACCAAGATATGAATTATTTTATTTTTATTTTTCCTGTTACTCTTGTTCATAATTGTATTTTCTTTACTTCATATACAATTTAGATGCATTTTATCTCTTAACAACTTACTGGACATGAAAAAGCCAGACGTGCATGGAGTCACAATTGGAGTCCTCTCTGAATTATGAATATGTTCATCAACATTTAAGTTGAAAACCTACCCAACCGTTTCAGTGGCGATCTTTTTTCATTATTTTAATTTAATTTTTTTTATAGTTTTCAAGGCAGTCTCTCGAGTGTCTGAAATACTGCATGCCTCTGGCTGAAAAAAAAAGCGTTTGTGTAGTGCATGTGTCACGTGTCTGTTCTGTGTTGTGTTTCATGTACTGATGTCATGTGATTCCTTTGTTCTGTTTCCCGCCGTTTCCTAATGTTCATTTGTTTCACCTGTGTCTCACCCCTGTGTCCAATCAGTTTAATCATGTTCCCTGTGTATTTATACTCCTGTGTTTGGTTCAGTCCTTGATCAGGTATTGAATTGTCTGTACGTCATTCTGAGCATTCTTCCATGTTGTCGTCACCCCATGATGTGCGTGCGTGCGTGCGTGCGTGCGTGCGTGCGTGCGTGCGTGCGTGCATGCGTGCGTGCGTGTGTGCGTGTGTGTTGATGTTCCAGTGTTTCCCATGAGTTATATTAATAAACCCGCGTATTTGTGATAATTCCTGTGTTTCGTGCTTTTGTGGACAGCAGTGTGACAGCATGACTCTAATTCTTCTTCTTCTTCTTCAACAAGATTATCACACGGTCCTTGGTATTATATATAGTTTGAAAAGTTCTGATCTAGAATGCTAAGATCAGATACACAGTTTACAGATATCTAGAAATATACTGTACATGACAGATAGTTCGACCTCTATTGCTCATCTTAAAGAATCTGTTTGCTGGCCATTTCAGCCTGTGCCTTTTGATCCGAAGGTGCTTCGCTTTGTGATCCATCTCTCACCATCTGTTTAATGAAAAACAAGTAGTCTGTGCTGATAAGTCATGCAACACACCAAATGCCTGCGACCAGCCACTTGTGTGACCTGTTATAAGTAATACGTTTACACATGGGAAATAAGTTCTGTTCTGATATCTGTGGTTCTCATCTGTGATTCTCAGGTGGATATCATTGTGGCTCAAGGTCACAGTGGTGTTGTCCCACTTGCTCAAGCAAAGTGTCTGCAGTCCTGTCCGCTCAGAGAGAGTTATTTTATCACAGTCATGGCCCATACATCGCTTTCCAACAGCAAGATGTATTTTACAGTTTGTGACGGGAGTGTGCAAGTTGAAGTGGAGCAGGGAGTTCATGATTTTTGCCTGAAGTGAGGTCTTTGAATGATAGAGCAGAGGTGTTTTCTCACAGATGACCTTCTAAGATTGCAAATGTGATAAAAGTTGCAGAAACATACCTTTACTTAATTCTCATTGTGGCCAGAATTTTGTATTAGGTATTATTGAATAAAGTGAGCATTACTTTAAGTGCATTACTTAGTTTAATTTTGTTTTTAATAGATCCACAGCAGTACATGGTATTAGATTAACAGCAGTGTTTGGTAAAGCACTATATACCATGAATACCACATTCATGAATTCCTTCAATCTTTTAAAGGTAAATTGTTAAATGTAATGTCTGTGTAGACTGAATGTACAATGAGCAATAACATGCTACAATGTACCATATAAAATGCTTTTCTTTTATATTTTATGATTATGTTTCATATTAGTGTTACAAAAAATAAATAAATAAATATTTTAGATTAGATTCTTAACCAGGTTCTAATTTTGCTGTTGAAAGAATTCGGAGAAAACACAATTTCCCTCACTAGCAAATATAAAGAGATTGAAAAATAGGGGATGGAAATATCTGAAGTGAAGTGATTACAGGATTCTTTAAGACTCAAGGCAGAAGATGATTTTGATTAATTCCTACCACATAGGGGAGCACATGATATGCATTTCTAAATATAGGATAGTATTAGGAAAATGTCAGAGATGCTGTCTGGATTTATAATTTTCCTTTTTTATTGAAGACAAAACCAGAATAACTTAATCATTTGCACCTATGTTTAAATTGACTAGAGTTTATTGAACTCTGTTGAAAGTAGTATATTAGATGCTTTCATTGATTTCCCCATCATTGCTGGCATTTGAGTGCCGTCAAAGTCCTCCCCAGTCTCCTTCAATTAGCTTTCTGCCTAGGAGCTCTGTCAATCCCCATCTGCTCCCGTGCCTATCAATGGCTCCCCTCCACTGAACAAGAAAGAGATAAAGACAGGCCCTGTATTTGGAGCCTTTTTTGCTAGACAACAAATAAGACCGAGACACTGGAATGGCCAAACTGTCTGTATCACATATGGGAATGTTCATAAGTGGAGAAACAAGACATTTTGAGACAATTGGTATACAGCTTGGTCTTTGGACCCTGAATATCAAACAGCTCACTTCTGAAAACCCTGCTGTTTCCCATTGCCCTGGAGGTAACTGGTTCCGGATAAGTTGCATCTGAAATCAGAGATGGAAATTGTTCTAGCTGCTGAGTCTCATGAGGGCTTGGCATCTCCAGCAGGCAGGACCATATGGGCAGTCAGAGCAGAGACGATGGTTCCAATTTCTGTTTCAGACTTAATTTTTTCCTGCTTCCCACTAGATTTAGGAGGATATCTGTAGCAGTGTCCGGCTTTTGAAGAGTGTGTGGTTCTAATTCCTCTCATGGCTTAATATTTTGAGAAAGCTTATTTTCCTTGAGAGAACATGACGACACTTAAGATAGAAAAAAAACTATCTTGAACAAAAGATGATGTTGTTCAGCTGTTTTTTTCCTTCTTCTTTTTACAAGAGTCTGCATTTGTATTCAAGAGTTTGGCTTAGTCTTGATGGGTGGTGTAATTACCAAGCAGTGGGTGAGCAGCAGAATTGGCGACATTGAGATCACATGCTGAGATGTGCAGTTGATGCAGGCAAAGAAGTACATTATGGCACAGATAACATTACTCCTACAGCCTTATAGTTTACACACATTTCCTGTAGTTGCCACATAATGATTTCACAAACATTCAAATCCACGAATACCAATAAAGTTTGGAATTCTGACTTGACTCCTCTGTAGTTTTATTATATACCCACCACCACTTTGATCGAAGGGCTGCAGTGTCTAGACACGCATGCAGTCATGGGACCACCAGGTGCTTCCCTTGTGTGCTTGCTAATGCAACGTAGGCGATTCGGAAGTGTCCTGAAATGTCCCAGCAGTCTCCTTTATGATGGTCCAGACGTTCAGGGCTACTCATAGGAAGCTAATTCACAACGGGGATGAGAAATAATGAGCTGCTGCATAGTAGGAAGGCAAAGAAATAAAGCCCCACCAGCAAGCATGTACCAAGGTCACATCTGACAAGAGGAACCCTTTGGAGAGGTTAAGAGTTTGGGGATATTCTCTAAAAGCCTCATTTTTGGTATCAGCCTCAAGCCAGAGCAATGCTTCATTTTTTATTTTCTTTAGAATTACAGGAATGACAATTTTAGCAGCCGTGCTTGCAATGTTGACAACAGCAGCAGCAGCACATTGGAGAAGAGGAAACCAACCAGGAAAAATAAAGTCTATACACAATGACTCATCGAACAGAAGTAATGACCGCTGACTCCCATTACGAAGATGTGAGATGAGTTGAAGACCCAGGGCACCAAGTTCTGTGGAGGTGTACTCACCCTCTTTTGACAGGCTGAAATCTGATGCTTGTCTAACGAGCCTCCCGATAAATCTCCGTTTCTATATCCCCTCGCTCTTCAGCCTCACGCCTTCTCTGAGTTATAAATAAATTCCTGCTGCATTAATGTCCTTGTCAAAATAAAGCAGTCTTCAACAAATGCACTGTGGAGCACCAATTCATAGTGAAAATTACTTTACTGATGGCATAACCCCATATGGCAGTCTTTACCTAAGGAATATATTAAAGTTCCAATGAGTCAAATGATATGTGTCAGTCTTTACCTAAGGAAGACGAGTCAAATGAAAAGGGTTTAGCTTGAAAATGTAACATTCTAACTTTAGCTGAAAAGGTCATGAGTTTTTTCAGTGCCTGACAATCGACATATGATTGTGTAATGTATAGCATTTTAATTAGCACTAACATAAACTAACAGATTTTTATTGTCCTGTGATCAGAGAATTTTCTTACTACATTCAATCAGTTTGCCCTCATCTTTCTTTTTTTATTTGTTTTCTTGCAGTGCAATTCTATTTCCGATCCTCCCTTCATCCCATCACCTACTGCAGTGCCTGGAGGGGTTAGCCCCACAACTCTCCTGCTCAAGCAGAGCGATTATTTCTCAGCTCATTCAGTTTGACTGGAGGGGGAGACAGCTCAAAGCCCCTCTTGTTGGTGCTCATGGTGCTCAGAAATATGGAGAACAAATACTAGGCTCGGAGTATTGACTCTGCAGGTACCTTACCTGGCTCCTCTCACTAAGCCTGTTTAGAGTCACAGCAACATCCTTCAACTAAGCTTTACAAATCCCTGTTATTTCCCAGAAAATTGCTCTATGGATGCACTTTTTGTTTAAGAAAGGTTATCTTTTTATTTGTAAATTAACCTTCTTGATACGAGGATGAAGTAGTTAATCTTTTTTGGAAACAAATAGTAAACAATGCATGCTTGCACAGATTAGTCTTTTTTGTACTTGAAAATAGTTTTTTCTTAAGTACGATTCTCCATCTTAAAAGCAAAATAATAATAATAATAATAATAATAAAAATAATAGATATGTTTACTCAGTAATTATTTTGATTGTACATTTTTTACTGAAGTTGGGAAAGCACTGTTTAAACAAACGTACAACTTCATCCATTGAAATAATTTTGCAGTCCTCAGCTTGGTACATAGGAGTGGGATATCCGTGTCCTTTATGGTGCATTGACTGTGTGATGGGGTGGCTTGGCTCATGCCAGCAGGGAATCTAACATAACTCATCTCAGTGGGAGATGGACATTCGGTACAGTTGGGCGGTAACATTGGGAGCAGGAGCCCAGAAAATGGGTGAAACAGAGGAGAACTGAGTGTGACTCTGGCTTATTTCATGATTTCATATCACAGAAATGTGGAGCAGCTTAGTCCAGCCTCATGCAGCTTCTCCTCTCATTCTGAACTGGTCATGCTGGCGTGAGCCCAGCAAGAGCTTTACAGGCTTTAGGGAGTCAGCCGCCAGCTCTGTGATTGACAGGCATCAGCACTGATGAATGTGATGGGCAGCCCCTTGACAGCGCCTGCAGATATCTCAGCGTAGTGGGCTAATTAACTGTCCTCCGATAAATCATTGAATGTGGAGACTAGCCTGAGGTTAGGTGAAGAGGTTCTAGCTATTGGTTAGTGTTAGCACTTAGTGTATATCTTGCCTTTTGAAATCAAATGTAAATGACAAGTATTGTTTTTAGGGGGTAGATCGAGCAGAAATGCCTTCATAGCCTAAAATTTACACCCCACAGTGGTTCTTTCTGCTTTGACAGATTAATAGTTCACACTTGTTTTTGCTGGGATGTCACTTTTGCTAATATGTCTGGATATATGGCTGCATCATCACAACCTTGGTCTTCCAAGACTTTTGTTAGCCTTCAAAAATACTAGCACTCAAAATGGGCTTAGCTACAGTGGTCTTTGAAAGAAGACTTTTTTTGTCGCTAAATTATTAAACAACTGGAGATGTATTATACCTGCAGGGAGACTGCTACTTTGAGTGGTTTCTTTTGAAGAAAGACTAGAAATCTGGCAACACACAAACTTATTTCTTTCTTTTCTTTACCCCATCAAAAGGGCTTTCTTATTTTAGGGGTGGAATTAAAAGAAGAGTTTGTCAATAATGAATCTTATGTGTCTGTTATGATGATTGATTTTTATTAGAGAGACCAGTCAAAAGACCCATGTAAAGAATCCAGATTAAGATTCATCTGCACATCAGCGTCAGCCACATTTTGAACTCAAAAGTTTTATGTTTCCAACCCTTAGTCAAAGGCTGGGAATCAAGCTTAATCGAGGAAGGATGAGCACACTAGTCTTTCAAACAGAGCTAGCAGAAATAACTTGTAAAATCAAATTTCTCCTCAATCTGTTGTCTTATGAGCAATCCAAAGTCAGCTATTCACAATCAATGGCAACTGCTGTACTGTTCCATTCAATTGGGGTACAGACAGTTAAGTGCAGTGATTGTTACTATCTCTTATTCAAGTGGAAGCCTGAGGGATCTAGCCCACATTGCAAGGCCTGTAGAAGAGGTAAAAGGGTAATACATAAATAAGTTCATATATAAATAAATAAAGGGTGTTGAGATTTAGAGACAGCCACTGATATTGCGACCTAATGAAGGGTATGCAGCATTTCTCTGGAGCCAGGGCCCTGGCCTCGCAATTGACAAGCTGTCCACATCCGAGTGTAATTTAAGACCTTCCCCAAGAGAGCCCAACTGAGTTAGGACATGCCTCTCTCTTTGCCCTTCCTCATTCTCCATTTCTTCATGATAGACCTAATATCTTTCACATTTTATCTCTGTTCTAAAACTTGCTGTCTACTGCATAATACTATCTGAAATGAACCTAGAGGTATTTTTATTTTGTTGCAATGCTTTGCAACATGATGCATCAATAATGAAAGTCCACATGACAAGTAAACTGGGTGGTTAACTTTACATTTATATTTACACAGCATTACTTTTCTAATCTGTTTGAAACAGTCCTCAAAACTCTTGAATGCTTATGATTCCTTAAAATGCTTCCTGCGGAGCAAAGTATCATTCTGGAACAGAGTATCATTCTCTTCTCCTTGTACACACCAACTAATCCTTCTTTAAATTCACCTGTAAGCATTCCACTAGTCATTTATTTTCCCCGACTTGACATCTTTTCATTCTCTTCTTCTTGCCATCCATTTATCCTCCTACTCCTCTATCTTCCTCCCTATGCCTTGCTCTCCTTTCTATTTACTTTTCGTCTCTTCTACCTGTCTCTGCCAGCCCCTGTAGTTCCTTATTACTGCAGTCCTCTATCCATCTCGTTTCCCTCCTTACATAGTCTTTTGTCACTGCTCACTCCTGCCCTCTCTTGGCACCCTCCCTCTGCATCATTGTGATGGGCCTCTAGATTGTAAAAAAATAAAATAAAGAAGGAAATAAAGAAAGAAAAAAAGGATGGACAGTGTGTTCCATTATAGAAAAGTGCAGCCAAAATGATCAAAGATAACAGCTGATATCTTGTGTTGATTATGCCATTTGAAGCCAGAGTAGGCACAGTAGTGATCGCATATCTGAATTTTGATATCAAGGTTCTGCCCATACTCTTGTAGAGTCTTGTCGATTCATAAATAAGTTGAAATACAAATGTCGTAACTAACTAAAACCAAACTAATTATAAAATTTATCACCAGTGTGGACACAACTGCCTAAAATACAGAAGCCACCAATAATAATTAGATTTATTTTGTTTGGCTTAAAAAAATCATGTTATTATTATTTTGAGATAAAGGGTGGAGTTTGCTGCAGCCAGCAATCAATTGGGTTTGGCTTCATTTATTAGGACGGGTGTTACACACCTGGATGGGAAAAGCCACCCATGTATAAGCACTCCACCTAATGCTCCTCAAGCATGGTGCCAACAAAAACCCGACCCTTCTTTCCACCCTATCCAATAAGCAAAGAGAACTTGGTTTTCTCACCATGGTTCTCCCCAGTAACAGTGAAGGGCAGCTGTGCATCTGAACTCTTGCTCTTTATTGAATTAACATGGAGGTCAGATTGAATTATGTGTTGTTGCGGTCCCATTTTGAGTAAATGGCATTATGACAGTTGAGATTTAAAGTGGTGATTTGTTGAACACCAAGGGAAATAAATGGCCCTATAGAGTCCAAAGCCCGGGCCAGCGTTAAGCACACTCTACACACACTGAAAGATCGCGAATAAGGACTAAGCTCTCTTCCAGCGGACCATTTATCCGCTGAGTTTAACCACCCCATTTGGCTCACTCTGATAGCCACAAAAGCCTTCATTATCTTTGTTTTCAATCACTTAATTTCCCCCTTTTAATAAATAAAGAAATCTACAAATGTGCAAACAGTGTACAGAATGGTGAGCCTGCTCCGTAATAGCTTGTAAATCTTTCAAAACTGGTAATTAGCTACTGTACTTTCTCTTACCGGGCTTGGCTCCACTTGCTCACAAACTGGAGCCATACGCCAAACATTCTCTTCATTTCTGCTCAAATAAGCTACTGTTGAAGAGCTTTGGTGGTGAAGCGGAGGGGGGTTTTCATTTTGTTTGTTTGCTTGGGAGAGTTGAGTTAATCTATTTACCCGTAATGTTTTCCTTACCTCCCATAAATGATTCACTAATTTTGTCTGTAGTTCATTATCGAGCTCGGCATTTGGTAGTGGAGCCTATTTTCCAAATGCATGGGGAATTGTAATAAGACTGAAGTGTTGAGTGCTACCTCTAAATATAATGCCAACTACAAACATTTGTGTGTGCGCGTGTGTTGCTGTTAATTTGCCACACTGAGTTTGCCTAAGAGTCCCCTCTGTACATCTGAGCTCTACTGAATGGTCTTTAAGCTGGGTTAATAGAGTTTGCGTTTAAACCGCCACAGCTTGTATGAATACAAATAACCTCAATGCTGTGGATGGTTTTTCGAAATTAGCCTATTATAAACAGTCTTTTTAAAAGGCGGTGGACTGTAGTCTGTGTAGTATTGTTGCTAAAACATTTTGTCATTAATATGCTCCAATTCTAGTCATTTTCTTTCTCTCCATGTGTACAATTTGCACCTCATTGAGTGCATTGTTTGGTTTTTTTTATAAACATCATACACATCTGGGCATGGAATGTATTGCAAACATGTTTGCTCAGTCTCTGTAAGTTTTTGAGGGCGATGCCTTTGTAGGATGAAATGGATGGGTGAAATTTTGAATAGACATCCTGTGTAAGAGGAAACTGACATTTTTAGATTCCATTGACATAAAAACTTTGTTTTTGTTGACATGCTTTTAAATTTGAGCTGTCACGTATTATGCTTGGGGGAAAGCTGTTTGCTTTAGAGAAAATCTCTTTGCTCTCTGCTCCTAGCAGGCCAGGTTTCAGAATCAAATCACAGAGGGTCATTCTAAAGTTAGTGAGGTTGCTTTTTTACATTGCACATCTATTTTGACATCATATCTTTTTGTTCGGTTCATTGCTATGGTAATCACTGTCAATCATTGTGACTTCATGAGTGAATCCCACATTTTAACAGAATCTAGAAAGTGTGCAAAGACCACTCTCCTTATTATCTCTAAAAAGCTGTCACTCATTAGTAAATAATCAGTGAATAATCATAATCAGTAAAGCTTTGTACATTTACAACACACTGGCACACAGACACACACACACACACACACACACACACACACACACACAC
>CAIGQW010005633.1:4256539-4274677 GCA_903798125.1 Danio choprae | reverse complement strand
TCTCTCTCTCTTTCTCTCTCTCTCTCTCTCTCTCTCACACACTCTCTAGTTTATAAAACAAAGTTGAGATTTCCACATGAATTAAATGCAAAATGGCCCTTTTATTATTATTAATATTATTATTATTATAGTTGTGCTACTTAAGTGAACACAAGCACTTCTGCCCAGAAATCAACTCTATGAGCGACTGAAATGAATTCTGTGTTGAATTCCCCCATGCATATTTCTCCTTGAAGAGTGATAGAGAAGTTGTCAGTGAGTAAGGCAAGTGGCTTCAGGTCATGACAGGGGCGTCTGCATTGGGCCTCTCGTGTGGCCAACATGTATGATGATGAGATATATGATGGCAGAGTTCAGTGTCATCTTGTCACCTCTTTTTAAGTGCTATAAATCACCAGAAGAAAGGTTAGTTAGAGCAGCGAATCCAGGTGTGTATGTGTGTGTGTGTTCATATGGCATGACAACTATGGCATTACATAAACTTTGAAGAGTATAGTTAGATTTCATATGCAATAGAGCATACATAAATAATGTAGATTTGCCTAGAAGTAATTAATAGCTAGAAAACATCTGATGGCCTCTTAAAAGCTGCAGGGAAATTGGCAAAACATTTCTGTGGCTACACTGTGTATAATCTGAGCCTCCTTAATTAAAGATGCAATTTGCTTTTGTACAATTTTAATGGAGAAAATACGACAGTGCACATTCATCATTGAGGTGAGAATTATAAGGTTGATAAATTTATGGTGATATGGTGATCCAAAGGAAAACTTTTAAATGACTATAGTATTTTTCTACTGATCCTCTATTGAATTTCATAGGGGCATATGTCACCACATGGTTATATATATATGCCTTTTCATTTATTTATTAAGTACACACAATGCCACAGGCTTAATTAAGAGTTAATGGTGTTCTTTATTGTTTTATAAGTGTTTCAGTAATTACGGATTTCAAGAAATGAGCTTTCTGTGTACATGCATTTATAAATAGATTGTGCTTTACAATATATTAAGTATGATACAGTATATCACTAGCAGTTAGTGTGACCAAATTTCTCTAAATGGAATCCAGGACAGACAGACACACTCACCCCCACCCAACTGCTCACATAAAACCATCTACACATGATAACGATAGTTATATGAGAAATGAATGTAGTGCATCATAAGAAAAATTTATTTAAAAAAATAGTAAATAAAACATAATGATTGTATATATTTATTTCTTGCTAACGTCGCGTTTAATGGCAAATCCCGTGAACTGATAATTACTTAAATTAAGTGGTTTCTTAATTTTGTAGATGTAAAACTCTCATTGACATAATGCATGAAACATATACTATATGTAATTGATTTTGTATTTTTACACAGAATCATCTAGCACCGTCCCTGGAGTCTGGTGGTCATGTATAATGATTCCACTCCACCAGAGCTCTAATTGGTTAAACTGACAGTGTTACAACTCACCTCATGTTACAACACTTCCCATTCTTCCTTCTCTAGCTGCGGCTAACATGTTGCATCACCATCTCTAAAACTGTGAACCTGACACATCTCACGCTGAGTTCTTGCTGGGCAGCCATAGACGCTCTCCTGAAGATTGACACATTGGTGCAGTCCATTTTCTGCTGATTGGCAGGGAAGAGCCAGAGGCTGGACAGACTGGACAGCGTACCGCAACCCAGCTGCTAATTAAGAGTTTAGCAGATAGAGCATCTTTATGCAAGCATGCCTTCAGACACAACAATGCAAAGCAGTCCGGGCAAGCCAATTTAGCTGCTTCACTAAAGACTTCCGAAACAAATTGGTTTGCAAAGGTTGTGACAGCAGACACCTCTCATTTGCCATCTTTACTCGCAGCGATTTGGAAGGGATTTCTTTTCTGGATCATATTGTCGAAGTTCAACGGGTTACTCGCCACTGATGCGTTTATCTATAAAGCATGCTCTCTGTAAATCTTGTTTCCTTTCATCCTTTTCAAATAATCAATACACATGGCTAGAAAATTGGGCTCTGGGGAGGATTACGTCTAACAGAGCGTTCGCTTGAGCGCCGTGCTACCTTGATTTTCGGTATGGACTGTTTAACATAATCCTTCCCAATGCAGAATTTTCATTCCTGGAAAGCTATCCATCCTGGGCATTCATACCTCTCATTTACTATCATAGCCGGAGAGCTAATTGCTTTTCAGCCCCTCTTGGAACGTGTGCAGGAAATCAAGCAGCAAGAAAGGCCCCCCTTTTCAATTTTCTCTCTAATAAATTTCCTCCCCTTCTTTTTTGCCGGAGCTCTTTGGAAAGTACAGGCAAATTAGAATTCATTGAATTCCGACATGTTCATTAAGCTCTGAAGTTCAGGCGCGCTTTTCTTCGAGTGGCGCGGACAGCTGAAGTCAGCCGATGAGATGAGAGGAGACAGTGAGGCTCTGATCTCACGACATAGTGACAAAGGGATTGAAAGTGCGAGAGTAATGCTTAAATCACTTATTCAGATGTAGTCTTAGATCTGCTGGAGATCTTTGGGTTTCCAGGCTCAAGTCAGCTGACTTGTAAATTTGTCATGAAGCCCTTGAAAAGCAGCCATTTTGTTGTGACTGATAGGTTGCTTTAATGTGCGATATTTTCATGCTCTTCCAAGAGATGTAGATGGGTTTTTTTCTTCTCTTTTTTCTTCTCTTGTTTGTGACAGCTATGATGTTTTACCATCACTTTCTGGTGACAAACATTTCTGTCTGTTTAGTACGGGTTGAATTTCCAAGACTTTTGTCTGAGGCACAAGGTACCATGAATTTCAAAGGCTGTAATTTTTGTTTAAATCCAGACATTTGCTACCACCGCGGGAGGAGGTTTAGTGAGAGCGTATACAATTGAAAGAGACCTCTGGGAGTGGGCAATTGCAGGGCAAACCTCATGGCACTTAGGGATATGTAAGAGGAAAAATGGGGCTCTTTGGTCTCGCAGCCTTCCCTGAACCTGTTAGTTTGCAGCCCAGGAGGACGGGAGAGTAAGAATCTTTTTTAAAATGCATGAGATGTGCCATGCAGCAACATGTCCGATTAAGATAAATGAGCGTGTAAGTATGACGTCTACTGTCTGTAATGGACTCTTGTTGACCTGTGAGTGAATAATTATTGCCTGGGAAAGAATAATACTCAGTTGAAGGTCATTGGGAATATTTGTGAACATAAAGATAAGCTCTCTGGGCAGCTCAATATATGTTGATGAAGAAATTTTTCATGCCATGCCTGTGATTCATTAAACTGCACAGATGTGAATAATATTAACTGGCCTGGTGCCATTTCAAGGCTGGCTTCCTGGTGCAGTTTAAAGATATTTCTTTAAACAAAAAGGACATTAGTGGTGATTACTCTGGGATGATGCTGTGAAGCGTTTTGTCTTATTATTGTTTATGCCTTTGGAGAGGGTTCGATAGGTCTCAGGAAGCCCAGAGGGCAGAAGACTGGAGACAAGGACAGCCAAACCCCCATTTCCCTCCCACCTCGCTCCATCTCCCAGCACTGTTCAACCACGCTAGGACTTGCATCTTAATAAGAGGATCTGAATAACGCTGCTTCATCCCACGAGGCCAACTGGTAAAACAACCACAAACACACATGGACAGATGAAAAGGCACATTCTCGCCCACAAATTATGTTCTCCACAACAGAATAATATTAATGCACACAAACATTGACCGTTTAGTCTGTCAACATAACCATAAACTCCCTGTTTTAAATGCTTCTTTAAAAAGTCTTAAATGAATAGCCTACCTACACAGCAAAAAGACGAGTGTTGAATTAACTCTCTCAGAGTTGATTTCAACACTTTTTATGAGTTTATATAGCTCCACACTTTCTGGAGTTAAATTAACATTATACAAATACATAAAAATATAACACTAAAGGTAGAGTTGTTGTTTTTTTTTGACTCCCAAAAAGTGTTAAAACAACTGTTATACATGTATCATAATTGAATAAATATAATAGCTTAAAATGTACTTACCGCCAAAAACTACACCATGCTGTTAACCATTTCTCTCAGAGACAGACTAACTTGAAATGTGTGGGGGGCTGAGTGCTCGGGCGGAGTATCATCATAACTCCTCGTAGGAGTTAAAGCAACTCTGATAATCAACTCTTTTAAATGACTCCAACACTTGACACGATTCTACATTATATGTGTTAAAATTACATTTTGAGAGTTGAAATTAACTCAGAAAGATTTAACATCGAAATTTCAACTCCCCAGTTTTTGCTGTGTACTGTACATACTGTTGTCATGATTTTCTCTTTTAAAGGGATAGTTCACCCCACAAAAATACTCTGTCATAATTGTATTTGTTGAACACAAAATAAAATAACTTGAGAAATGTTGGAAACCAATCTGAATGACTTCAATTTTTTTCCTACTATGGATGTCAATGGCTACAGGTTTCCAACATACTTCAAAATATCGATTTCTTTGTTGAAAATATTTGTAACCACTGAAGTATGAGTAAACGGTGAGTACATATTCATAAAAAATCTATTTCCCTTTAAATTACATCCTTTAAATTACTTCCATCCAAAAAAAAGACAAATTAAAGAACATATTTCAGCTTTTTCATGTAATTAAATAAATGAAGATTGAAGCTTTCGTAATAGACACAAAGATATCACGGAAGCATCACACACTGAGAAAATCAATAGATAAGTCATAAATCAATGCATACTTATCTTTGTTTAAAAATTGTATTGACATTAAAGTGTGTGCCTACGCTTGACATTTTTGGTTTATTTGATTGCTCAACTGCATTTATTTTAATAAATGTGAATAAAGATGAATGATGTATATTTAAACAAGTGTGAATGCTGTCATTTGAACCCTTAGTGTGCACAAATTAAGCAGGCAAAGATCTCTGAAAATATGGGTCTTTGCCCACTTACAAGCAAGCACATATTGTTTGGCAGAAAATATGATGCAACACAGACCAAAGACAGCTAAATGATGTGATGGAGGAATTCCTGGAACAATTTTGAATGCATTAACACATTTATTAGCTCTTCATGAGATCGCAGCTGGAAAAAGAATACTATTGCATGCACACAAATACATTCAATGCCCATTTAGCTGAGCACACACAACAAATTATTTAACAGAATTAAGTCTTTCATATTGCACACCTTCATAAAACATGGAATATGCCACGAGTCATACGGATCACTTTTATCATTTCCTTTTTTCTTTTCTTTTTTATAATTTTCAAAGAAACATGGGCAAATGACTTCCAACGGTCATCTTTGTATTCCACAGAATATAAAAAGTCATACAGGTTTGAAATTGACAGAATTTCAATTTTTGAGTGAACTGTGCCTTTAAGCATCTACACGACACAACCTCTCACACTGCCACACACACATTAGCATTGGCAGAAATATTCTGTGGGCTACAGATTAAATTACTGCCATGGTGAAACTATAAACAGCAAATTAAGTGGCTGGCAAATACTGCTATCCTTCGCCAGAATCATAATGCTGTTTCTGTCCAAAAAAGAAGGGGGTTAAATCCTTCAAGGGATAAAACATTCACTCTTTTTTGTTTTAGGGAAGTTTGTGTGTTGGTAGGAACTGTGATTGCACAGGGTTTTCATGGCTCAGTGGGATTCAGATTATAATGTTTTTCCCTGCTACGTCATTCACAGTCTACACAAGTGGACTGTTCTCATTATTCAAAATCATGTACGTACTGCTGAAGTAGACAACTTTTTTCTTTTTAGAAGTTTACTTCTGTAAGATATTTCAGATAATTCTGAAGAATGTTGGAAAAAAACAGCCATTGACATCCGTAGTAGAAACAAAGTGGAGGATGAGTAAATAATGGCAGAATTAGCAATTTTTGGTGAACTATCCCTTTAAATACTAAAGCTATGTACAATCAGAATGATTTGTGCACATTCTCAAATTTTTGTGGAAAATTATTTGAATATCAGTTGTCAGACAGCTTCAAGGCCATACTAAATAAGCAAAATGCATTTTTTATGATTCTTACTTCATGAAAATATTATACAAATCTTGCAGATTTAGCTGGGGATATTACATTATGTACACTGTATTGTACAGGTTGGCAAAAGTAAGTTGGACCATGAATTTTAGTTGGTGTTATTAATTCATTATGAAAAAAAGACCTACATGTTCTTTTCAACTGTTACTTTGTTTTGCATGCTACATATTCAAAATAAAGAGCTCCGCCATGTATGTGTCTGGGCCGACTGTGCTATTCCTGTTAGCCTGTAATTCTCATTTCAGACTTGGTTCCACTTCATCCGCTGTGTGAAACAGCAGTTTTTAATGTCAGACTAAAGATGGAGATTATTTTTCGTCTCATGAATTCATCAAAATACGCATCCAATTATTTTCCATGCTATTTCTCCCCATCAAGTACCTTGGAACGAACAGTGCATTGGAAATGAGCCACCAGCATGGACGAGGGGCCCACACTAATACAGTGACCTTTTAAGTTGACAAGTGTGGAATGTGATTGTGCGCGTATCGAGAGTGCGTTTTTGTCGCAGAATGTTCTGTTCTCCGCTCTTTTAACTCAGCCTTGTAATAGCATGAGAGTGGCGCTCATTCCTCACTGTGTTCTGATGCCTCTCCTCACCAACTAAAACCACTCAGCATCCGATAAAGACGGCTTTATTAAGACTGTGTGACGGCCTGATGTGGCTGTTTGAAGTCTTTTTGCATTAACCCTATTTGGAATACAATCCTTCCTAGTGTCAGATACAATAAAATTGCACATTCACACTGTTTTGCTGATGTATTGTAAATTAAGCTGTGAATCATTAAAAGTTTATTTGCTATGAGTATTAGAAGAAAATAAAAGTAAATTAAAGCACTTAATAGGATAGTTTACCATTTTCGCACCCTGTTTACAATTCGTTGAGGGTTGTTTTTTTCCCATTGAACATAAAAAGACATTTTGTGAAATTTTGGAAACCAGTAGCAATTGGCATCTATACTACTGTAGGAAAAATACTATAAAAAAGTCAACGTCTGCCTGTTTTCAACATACTTGAGAATGAATATCTTATTTTGTATTCAGTGAAGGAAAGAAGCTCATTTTTGGGTGAGCTATCAATTGAAGCACAAATCAAGAGACAGTCATATGGATATACTGTATGTTTAGTTAACCTCAAATTTCCTTGTCATCTAATTTATTTATGTAAATGACAAACTGCAATAATAATGCAAACTGGTAAAACCTTAAGAAGCTCAAATGCTGAAAGGTTAAATGCTGTGAAACAACAATACAATATAAATGTAGCTCAGAGGTTGCTTAAATAAATGATTTCAGCGAACACCATCACACACAATATAGTCAAGATTCATGTTTGATTTTTGTCAAATCTATTATTTATTGCAATAGGATTTATTGTGTATTTATAACAGTATCCCATTTGGGGATTACTGAACTCCTGCTGTAAATAAATGTTTGTCTGTTTTTATATTACCAGCACTTTTTCTTGTCAGTGTGGCCAGGTTGGGATGATTATGTGAAATCCTACCCGTTTAAGAGAAGAAAAACTGATTTAGAGATTTAAACCTTTGACGTCTGGCAACCCCAAGGCTCAAAGCTTGTGGACTGTTCCAAATACAAATGATTTTAAAAATGAAATAAACAGGAGACCAATATAGTGGGCAAATAATACAGAGAAATTGGGATATTGATGAAATACAAAGTCAATATAAGGTCTGTAATTTCATTCACATGATTGTGGGGTTATATTTTTGATAGGGATAATTCATCGTTTTGGTGTGCTATTGTGCTGGTTCTCTGGCAGATTTAGGACTGTCATGGATAAATAAATATGACAATACACCAGTAGGTGGCATCAAGTCTTATTGATTGATTCAATAATCGATCAAGTCTTATTGATCGATTCAATAAATCGTACGTTCAAATGACTCCGTAAAAATAACTTAATTAACACATTTATGAAATGAAGCAAGTGACAGCAATGAATAGAAGAATTTATGAAAAGAATCATTCAATCAGTGACTCAAATGATTTATTATCAAAACAGATTCACTTTTCTTTTAAGTGCACAAATGTTCTGCTCCAACTTTGGAGCTGTTTTTTATGCTTTGCAAACAAAAAACAGCTCCAAAGTTAGAGCAGAACATTTGTGCACTTGAAAGAAAAGTGAATCTGTTTCGATATTTTGTCTAAAACATATATTGCATCTCACTCGGATAGTCTTCATCACGCAGTCAATTTTTTTAGACTCTCCAGACATATTTATGTTTATTTCTGTCAAGTGAGTGACATACTCAAAGTCACCCCAAACATCATAAAAAACAACAATTACCATATAATCACAGACAATAAAGACTGCACACCCCTACGCGAGTGATAATGCTACAAATTAGCCACTGCCATGGAATTATTTTCATTTGTTTTCCATAAGCATTGACACATGCATTTAATTATTTGTCATATAATGGTTTAATCGATTGACAGCCCAGTTATGAATCCTCCTCCTTCATTGGAAAGCTGTATATGGTAAGAGCTGTACTGTACACCCTGCATACACAGGCACTCCCAAGTTCTTTCACATTACTGGAATTACCCAAAGGGCATTGACAGGGGGGTTTTAATGAATTAAAGTGGACAGAGCTGACTCAGAGCGATCGATTGCTTGTCCCTTATGGACCTGTGTGTGTTTAGTGCCAGGAGTTTCATTCTGGCACGGAGAGCAGCTGAAAGAGAGGCAGCTCTGGATGTAGTTCTCTGCAGGGAAAGGACGGCACAAAGTGTTTTTAACTGGCCAATCATTTTTGATTAACGAGGGTCTGCGCTGGTTGGATGTTAACAGAAGGAAAACATATCTCTAGGACTCGTAGGGACAGACGCTTTATGATACTGCACGTTTTCATCTATGACAGTGGTTGTCAATGCTTTTTCACATTAGGAAATTTAGTGACAAATAAATACAGGACACGGTCGATACTATATCTATTGTAGTGAAGAAACAATGAGGCTATAAGGGATGGAAATGTTATTGCTTCAAAACTATATATGATTGCAAAAATATATGGCACATACAAGTGTGTGTGTGTGCGTGTGCGTGCACGCATGTGTGTGTGTGTGTATGGAAACAATATAGATATGTGCTATATGGAAACAAATAGACATCAAATCTGGACACCATCAATCTTTGTGTCCTTTATGTGTGTATAATTTTTCCATAGAGACATCTAACGTAAAAATCTCAGACATAAGCCATTTTGTCTTTAAAAAAAAAACACATTTGTGACCCTGGATCACAAAACCAATCTTATGTTGCACGGGTATATCTTTGACAATAACCAAAAATACATTGCATGGGCCAACACTAAAACTTTTTCTTTTATGCCAAAAAATTATTAGGGTATTAACTAAAAATCATGTTATATGAATATATTTAGTAGATTTACTATTGTAAATATATCAAAACTCTATTTTTAGAGTTTAGTTTGGAAAATTAGAAGGTGATTTTCTCAATATTTAGATTTTTTGGATCGAAAAAACAACAACACTTATGACACTTATGTTTTGTGGTCCATAAATAAATTTGTCCATGGAAAAAAGTATGATCCAATGAAATTCTTCTTTTTGTTCTTATTTTTATTCTTGTTATTAAGAGTTCACATTCATTCAAGACAAATTCAGTACCACAAGTTAGCTGGTTGCTTGGCTTGACCTACTGAGGTTGAGCTCTCTCTTTTACTGACAATAATTGCTCAAAAAAAAGGAAAAGAAAGTCTCAGGTGCTATTTGTGGAAAGTGCCAGGTAGTGACTTCGCACCAGCAAACAAGAGGTCACCAAATCTCCTGTGGAGTAAAGGATTTTAACACACCAGCTGAAGGTCAGAAGTCCTGATGTCCAGTGGTCCAGTAGCCTTAAGCCAGACACTTAACCCTGAGTTTCTACAGCGTGTTTCAGCCCCTGACCTCAGTATAGCTTCTTTACGAAAGAGCAGAAGCCATTTTGTAGAAGCACGGTGAATAACTAAAGGCTCAATCTGCACTACATCTATTGTGAAAATAGCCTGCGTGACCCCAGTGCTTTGAAAACACGGTCAAACCTTGATGCAAGTCAACAGATCGTGGAGGGGCATCGAAATGTGCCAGGAACTACTTAAAGCGTTGTCACAGAGGCCTGACATTATATTAGCATATATATCCTACCTCTGCAAATGTCACCCTCAGTTTGTATGACTTGCCTAAAGCCTACTTAGTCTGGGATGGAGGAATATCATTAACTTTTTTAAAGGACATTCATTACATTTGATTTTTTTTTTTACCCCAAGATATCTTTCTTTGGAAATGCCCTGAAGACTTAAGAATGGCACAGAAACCTCATTTACTGTTTATGACAACTGCTAGATTTATTTATGCCATCTTAGTGTGTGCTTTTACCTTTTTTACTTTTTGTTTTATTTTGATAATAGACATTTTAATCTGATGATTGTTAAAATTATTCTTCAGTTATTTTAGTGGTTAATAAGCTTTGAATATTTATAAAGCTTTTATTTAGTACTTAGTTCAAATATTGAGTTATAAGCATATATTACTAACACTAACCGTTATACAGTGCTCACACTAACAGTTAATGCAAGGGAATCAATTGAAATGTGCATTTTTATTGGAGGTTTGACGTAATCTCAACTAAAGGGCAGGACCTAGAGTAGCTCCTCCCCTTTAAAAAACAGCCAGTAGCGTTTTGTTTTATCACAGCTCTGCCAGTAAGAGTAGTTGAGCTCAAGCGCATCAAATGAAAAGCAAATGAGAAGTCTCTTGAAGGGGGACGGGGCATGTCAGACACTAAAGAACATTTGATTGGTTATGATTTGATGAGAAACTAAAGTATGAAATGTTGATCCATTTATCGGAAGTGACAAACTACAAGCTTTACATGTTTATATCAGTTTTATATTTTCTAAATGTGATTTTGGCACTGTTTTGTACCACACTAGCTTATAGATAATCTAGAGGACTAACATCCTGATACTAACTTCTAAAAAATGTTATTTTAATTTCACTGGACCTTTACTGGACTATTTTATCATTAGAATTATTATACTCACACAAAAGTCTAAAATCAATCTATTTGGCACACACAATTACGTAACAGGCCTATTATTATAATTTAATTAAATTGACATATCCCCGACATATCCCCATTCCTCTATTATATATGTATGATCATATTGCACAAGTAACCTTTTATTTTCAGACGCACTGGAATAGTCTAAGAATGAGAAGATTTGCTCCCTCTGTCAGAATCAAGGGGTTGAGTGTAAACTTCACTACACTTTGAATCACATGAATAAATACAAATATTAATTCATTCATTCATTCATTCATTCATTCATTCATTCATTCATTCATTCATTTATTCATTCATCTTCCTTCAGCTTAGTCCCTTTATTAATCAGGGGTTGTCACAGTGGAATAAACCGCTACTTTATCCAGCACACACTACAGCCTAATTTAGCTTATTCAATTCACCTATAGCGCATGTCTTAGGACTGTGGGGGAAACCTGAGCACCCGGAGAAAAACCCACGCGGGTGAACATGCAAACTCCACACAGAAATGCCAACTGACCCAGCGACCTTTTCGCTGTGAGGTGACAGTGCTAACCACTAAGCCACCATGTCATCCTGAATACAAATTTTAACTAGAAAACAACAAAGAAAAACAGTTATTTTAAATTATAATAATATTTCACTTTTGTTATTAAATGATTGCAACCTTGGTGAGGGGAAGATTCTTTTTTTTTAAGTTTGGCATCAACCAGAAGTTAATGAGGACTTTATTTAATTAAGATGACATATTTCCAACTCGGTTCATTCCGCTGTGGCGACCCCAGATTAATAAAGGGACTAAGCCGAAATGAAAATGAATGAATGAATGAATATTTCCAACTGAAAATATTTTTTTTTCAATTTTTTATGGCTAAGCAAGTTGTCAGACTGACATCATTAAAGAAAAATTGTCTTTCCAGAGTGAAAGAAAACAGTTTGATTTTGATTAAAGATTACCAAAACTGTTTTCAGCAGATTAACACGCTTGGTTAGTCTTCACCTTAACACTAATAAAGTGCACTAGCAAAAATATTCATTCATTCATTCATTTTCATTTCGGCTTAGTCCCTTTATTAATCTGGGGTCGCCACAGCGGAATGAACCGCCAACTTATCCAGCATATGTTTTACGCAGCGGATGCCCTTCCAGCTGCAACCCATCTCTGGGAAACATACATACACACCCATTCACACTCATACACTACGGACAATTTAGCTTACCCAATTCACCTATACCGCATGTCTTTGGACTTGTGGGGGAAACCGGAGCACCCGGAGGAAACCCACGCCAACACGGGGAGAACATGCAAACTCCACACAGAAACGCCAACTGACCCAGCCGAGGCTCGAACCAGCAGCAAAAATATTGTAAAAATTTAATTTTAATGTGGTAAAAAAAACAACAACACAGCTCTACCTCGGTTTGTTAAAGTGTTTTCAGAGTCATTTAAGTTTGTGCCTTTCAGCCCACTTCATTATTATGTTGAACACAGGGGGTAAAGTAGTATATTTACTCTGCAGAGGAATACATTTTTTCAGGACAACAGGGGGAGTATTAAATGTCACCGCTTGGAACAATTTCGCATGTCTTAAAGTGTCACAAAATTCATTTTGCATAATGCAGAAGTCTTTGTCAAGATGCAGCATATGAAATTAGACAAACTGACAGTTTCAAGGTAGACTTTGGCTTTTAATTTTCCTTGTTCTATCACTCAACATGCTGTGTTGTTGCTTTTGTCTTTGTTGGAAATGGAAAAAGAAAAAAAAAAAAAGCAATGTTCCGCTCCGTTTGAACGCCACACAACAGATCTTGACTGCTTAACCCTCTGTCATCGTTTCCTTTTACTTCAAGGTTTCATCTCATTGTGGTCTGTCTTGCATTCACCCCTTTTAGTGTCATATTCCCATCTATTTCCTTCTGGAACACTCAATTTTCTTTTTTTTTTGTGTGCACATCTCCTTGGAGAGAAAGGTGAGCTGTGAGTTACCAATTATAGAGAGTAAGTTGTGCCTATCTGTCAGGTTTGTGTGAGTGGAAGAGTTAGAGGCTCAATTTATAGGGCTGTCACACTTTCGTATACATTTATTTCCCTAGTAGACACTTTCATACCTAAATGTCCTGTTGCCATCTCAATATCTGAATACATTGATGGGGCATATATATTTTTTTCCACTTTATATTGGTCGGATGGATGAAAAGGTTATTCAAATGAATGATTTTCGAAATTCTTTTCCTGCTGATAGCTCAGAGGCCATAAATCAACTATTTTGAAGTATAGCAACATTTCAGAATTACAGCTGTAGAAAAAAAGAGAGACCACTTTCTCAGTTTCTCTGAACTTAAAATGTATTTATACTTACTTAGACATTGGAGCACAAACCAGTCATAAGTGTCTTTTTTTCTAAATTGAGATTTATGCATTATCTAAAAGCTGAATAAATAAACTTTCAGTTGATTAATTGTTTGTTAGAATAGGGAAATATTTGGTTAAGATACAACTACCTGAAAATCCAGAATCTGAGGTCTCAAAAATAACTATTTATTGAGACAATCATCTAGTTGTCTAAATTATGCTTTTAGCAATGTTATTACTAATCAAGAATTCGATTTTGATATTTACAGTAATATATTTATAAAATAGCTTCACTGAACACGATCTTTACTTTATATTCTAATGATTTTTGGCATAAACAAAATTATTTCACTTTCAAGACTGGTTTGTGGTCCAGGGTCACATTTGAGTAAAATATAATCTTTATTCTATTCTGTAAACTACTGGGGACATTTCCATATATTTATAAAATAAAACAAATCATGTCTTCATTCATTCATTGATTTATTTATTTGCATAAACTAACAAAAAATATTTTCTTAGACATCTTATAAACATTTTAGACAAATTCATAGCAAGAATTTAATTTCAGAAGAGTAAAAAAAATCACTATTTGGTTAATGTTTGCAATTTAAAATAAAATCGAATAAAAAATAAATAAATAGTTCATATGCATATGAAAATATAACAATCAAGCATGTAATTGGAACGCATTACGATATGCAATTGTCATGTCGCTGTTTTTACAATCTAATGAAAGTTCATCACCATCAAGAGTTTTTGGAAGAGATTGTGTATTTATAATGAGAGCACCTTCACTTTCTGACCCTGAGGCGTTCACTGTCTACTCCAGCACATCACAAGACGTTCGATGGGGTTCAGGTCCAATGGTGGCCAATTTATATGTGAAAATGAAGCCTACTCACAGTTTTGAGCCCTGTGAATCTTGCCGATGTTGTCCTGAAAAATGACCATGAATCCTGACATTGTAGTTTTAGAAATAAAAAAAGCAACAAAATTCACCAATTGGGTTAAAATTAATATTACTAAACATATAATAATATAGAAATTTGGTCCTGGACAAGTACATCTTTGGCAAAAAATATAGGGTTTTATAGGGTATATATATATGTTAATCCCTACAATAAATAACCAATTGTAGACTTGAGTGTTTTTTATTGATTGATTGATTGATTGATTCATACTATGAGAAACTCAGCCTTATGAAACATTTTCATAGTCAAAAATTAGTCTCAATTAGTCATGTAATTAAATGGCCAAAACACGTAGAAAGCTTTATGATTCTCTGTTAATGTTGACAAGCATTTTAAATAAACCCTGGTAATATTTCAACCATTGCAAGTTACATATCATCATACTGTCCAACCTTTCTCTACATCAATACAAAGAATAACACAATATTATGAATATTTTTCCTAACATGGGCCTCTCGAAATGTCATTCTGCATCTTAAGGGCCGTCAGTTGAGTCTCGCTACACCTTTTCCTTTCCATATCCTTTTCATTTACCACACCCATCACGCTCCATGGCCGCCAATGACAAAGAGCTCAAATTTAGTTATGCTAAAGTGGCACAGGAGAAAACGAGCAGGTTTGAATAGGAGGTGCTGCGTAATGGAGGCTTGATTGATTGGCAGAGCCATTCTCTCCTGCGCGTGAGTGACAGAGTCGTGCTCGGCATGGCGGAGGAAATGAGAGTGGAATTACAATACAGGCCTGTCACTTCCTCTGGGACAGAGAAAACACAATCAGGCCTTTTACCTTCACATTAAACACACAACGTAATGCCAACACACACACACACATGCACACACGCACACACACACACACACGCACACACACACACACACACATTCACAGCCTCACACAATAGCACTTGCCACAATGGGCTCCACATCAAAAATACACTCGGCAGCCGTGCTTTTACCCGATATTATACCCCTGACTCTCTTTGCCTTTAATCTGTCACCTCACACACAACCCACAAGAGCCATTATGGAAATACGGGAAAAGGGCTTCAGTGGCTCTGACTAAAATACGGCCCTGAGTGATTTGTGCAAGGTTCTGCCCTGCAAATCGGTCTATTAGCTGGGTAATACAGTGATACTGTAATCATGCGCACAGACACTGTAATAACGAATTGTTTTTTTCAATAGGGTTGTGGATATGTGAGGAATTTAGTGTTTGATCTGTGTATACTGTAGAAGGATAATCCAGAGGGAATGTCACGTATTTCAAGGTCTAAAACAAAAGGAGTAATATATATATATATATATTAGAAATATGTTTGTCTTGTTAGTTTTTTTAAAGAATTAAGTAGTTTATAAGACATTTCAAGTACAACTTTCCTCATTATTGGGGCTTCTTGGTTTTTTATTACTATTTTGAATAATGATTCTCATTAAATTAACATTAATTGAATGCATTTTTTCATGAATGTAGTTGCATTGAATACTATACCATGATGGAAGAATTTTATTCATTCATTCATTCATTTTCTTTTCGCTTAGTCCCTTTATTATTCTGGGGTCGCCACAGCGGAATGAACCGCCAACTTATCCAGCATATGTTTTACGCAGCGGATGCCCTTCCAGCCGCAACCCATCACTGGGTTACATCCACACACACTCATACACTACGGACAATTTAGCTTACTCAATTCACCTGTACCGCATGTCTTTGGACTTGTGGGGGAAACCGGAGTACCCGGAGGAAACCCACGCCAACACAGGGAGAACATGCAAACTCAGAAATGCCAACTGACCCAGCCGAGGCTCGAACCAGCGACCTTCTTGCTGTGAAGCGATTGTGCTACCCACTGCGCCACCGTGCGGCCCGGAAGTATTTTATTTAAGTCATTTATAATTATTAATTTGCATTATGGAAATTAGGATTATTAATTTAGTGATTAATTTATGAACTGGGGAGAAAAAGTTCTATTCATTCATTGATTCATTTTCATTTCGGCTTAGTCCCTTTATTAATCTGGGGTCGCCACAGCGGAATGAACCGCCAACTTATCCAGCATATGTTTTACGCAGTGGATGCCCTTCCAGCTGCAACCCATCTCTGGGAAAAAGTTCTAAGAATTATTTTTTTCTTCATTTTATTATTAATCTTTTTTTTTATTTGCCTTGACATGTTTTGTGAGTTTCATCCTTTTCAGAGGAATTGCTTTGGTTTTACTCTCTCAGTTTGTGTCATTTGATTACTTGTGAGGATTTAGCTTTTAAATACTTATTTTTTTTTTATGCTGTGGTTTTTTTCAGTCTCCCAAAATCCCTTTGTCATTCCCAGCATGTGTCAGCCGTTTCCCCTAAGGCATTTACCACTCTCGATTCCATTTCTTTGCTTCATTGTTAACTTTTTACAGCACTGTTCATCCTCATGTGACAAAGCATCTTTCAATTACAGTCAAATGTGCATTTTTAATTGAACCCATTATCAATTTGGGGTTTGAATATAAAGTCGCATGCCTGACGCTCCGTACCTCAAAAAGCTTCATATTATGAGCTCTGGCCATGTTTTATGTCCTTTTTTTTACAACCAACGAATCTTCTGTGGGTGTTTACGACCATATGAAGGGTCTGACGTATCATCTATAACACACTTCCGATGTGCTGCTTTCTTTCGTCAACACACAGAAGTGGTAAACCCCGTTAAACACTTTTAAAGCTCGGCAGCTTGGGGCCCGTTACACGCAACAATAACCTCTAACTGGAAATTCATTCCTGGTGTCATTTAATAGGATGTAGCCCTTTACATCAGCTCCAGTTACCAGCCTGAGGGCAGATGAAACCTGAAAAACAGGCACTTCAGGAGGCTGTGGTGAGAATTGCCCTCCTGCACCGATCAGACGAGTCTCGAAATCTCAGATCATCTGCGCTATTAGAACAATCCAGGTTTTGAAAGGTCATTATACATAATACATATGCAGAAAAACCTAATTAATAGCTGTGGCTTTTGATGGTACACTGATGTTCTATGAAGTAAATGATTGGTCTGTGCAAGAAACCAAACATCATCTACTACAGGACATTATTATGTTTAATCCAAAGCCTCCTCAGTTCATACAGATTTATTTATTTTTAGTTGAGCATTTTAATTGAACAGTCTAGAAGTGGAGGCACACAATCGCTCAGATTTCATGGAAATAATCATTTGTTTTGTGAAAATGTTCAAATGTCGTATGGGTTTGCAAGGAGATGAGGGCAAGAAAAACAGGATTGAATTTTTTGTTGTTGTTGTTAAAACCAACACTTTAAGAGGATTTGTTGTGGAGCACAGGATACTTAAGTAACTGAAAAAAGTCTGCGCACTATCAAAAATCAAAAAGACAAGCACAATAATAAGGAATTTAGTGAGAAAAAGGCAAATGTTGATCATTGATCATTGTTGATTCAGTTCTAACAAGCTATGAGTGTTAGAACTGGAAATCATTTTAATTTTAGGAGTCACATGATGATTAAGTAGATCACATGATCAAACCAGAATAAGCAAAGAGAGATTTTGTTTTATATAAAATAATAAATAAATTAAATAATAAAAATAAGCAATAATTTAGTAAAAAAAAAAAATGAAACAAACAAAAAAATATATACTAATTAAAAATAAAAGTAAATAAACATAATAATACATAATAATAAAATCAAATGATATGTTAAACAAAAAA
>CAIGQW010005633.1:4237957-4256139 GCA_903798125.1 Danio choprae | reverse complement strand
GTGAACTAGTACTTACATTTTGTAAGCAAGAAGTAGTAGTACTCTGTTCTGAATGTATTATTAATATACATTGTTTAAATGTATTAGATGAATAATATGTTTGATTGGATATTATATATTCGATTAATTGGTTTTATTGGACCTTTAACTAATTTACTATGCTGTTGTAGTTGTTGTTCTTGTTGTTATTATTATTATTATTATTATTATTATTATTATTATTAGTATTATTATTATTTTTACTACTTCTGCTGCTGATGCTGATAAAAACAAAAAAACAAAAAAATAAACATACCAATTGGATCAACATAAATTACTTCAACTTGTTACACCTAAGACTGCACGGTGGCGCAGTGGGTAGCACAATCGCCTCACAGCAAGAAGGTCACTGGTTCGAGCCCCGGCTGGGTCAGTTGGCGTTTAGTTTGCATGTTCTCCCCATGTTTGCGTGGGTTTCCTCCGGGTGCTCCGGTTTCCCCCACAAGTCCAAAGACATGCTGTATAGGTGAACTGGGTAAGCTAAATTATCCGTAGTGTATGAGTGCGAATGGGTGTGTATGGATGTTTCCCTGTGATGGGTTGCAGCTGGAAGGTCATCCGCTGTGTAAAACATATGCTGGATAAGTTGGCAGTTCATTCCGCTGTGGCGACCCCAGATTAATAAAGGGACTAAGCCGAAAAGAAAATGAATGAATGAATGAATGTTACAACTAAAATATATATGCTTTTTCTGTGTTTTAAATTAATTTGTAGCCTAATTGTGGTCTAGTTTCCACATTTTATAATGTAGTTCCTAAACAGAATCAAATCCATATTTTTTAACTATTATAATGTATAAATTTTTAATATTAGCCAATTTATTTATCAAAAACAACTTGTCCTTAGTAAAGTTTATATTATATTAAAATAAATATTAATATATCAATTATTATATTATAATTAGTTAGACTGGACATTTTTGCCTTGCTGTATGTGTTTTTTTAAGTAGTAAATGGAAAGTAAAGTTCCTTTTTCACTTGTATAAAAATAATTAGAAAAATAAATAGAAACAGGACAAGTAAAATGTAAATAAGGAAATGTCTAATAGCTAGAACTTGTCGTTAGATTCATGATGTAAACAGTCTCTAAATGTAATATAATAAATAGGATTTTATATGAAGAGTTCAGATGCAAAAACCAAGTGCCACCTGGAATGTTCTTCTACAATGAGCATTTTTCTCAGCCTCTTATGTTCATGTTCAGTTATAACCTATTCCTTGTTGGCACTTAGAGGTTTTTACATCTGAAATCTTCATATGTCCTGTGCTGATAAGACAGTATTAGAAATCTGTCAGTGTTTTGCGAGTCGTCAAGCAACGTCAAATCGCTGGGCTTTTAGTCTTAAGTCACTAAAATGTCTTTTAGTTTGACTAAGTTAAAGCTTACCATATGACTTTGAATGACTTCATGTACAACGCTTTCAAACACTAATCCCTGTGTTATACCACACGCATAACGCACAAGCTTAATGAATGCTTTTGAATAATTGCGGGTGAGTAAGGAAAGGTGTGAGGGGGGGGGGATCCGCAAATTACATAAGCTAATCTTACATTCCGCTCTTATAATCACAGCTTGATGACAATATATGCTTGTATTATCAATCAAAGCGTTTAATTAAGTTATTAAGCTCATCAGAACACCGTGGATATCATTCTCAGTCGACTGTGTAATGGGCAGTAATGACTTTCACCTAGAGAGACCTATTAAGGCGTTCTCCTGTTTGTCATACACATACATACACACATCTGTCTGAGCTCCAGATGTTAGCATCCATAAAAAACCTCCATAAGCAGCTCACAACAAAAAAACACACTCCTCAATCCCACCGTTGTTCTTTCAGTTACTTGAACATCCATTGATTACCTTCTACTATCACCACTCTGTCCATTCTAGTCCCTATTAGCGTTAGCATGTGCCGCGCGACAGCTATATCTCAAGCTGTGACGTTTCTCACCGCTAATGCACTTAGTATCAATGGCTAATTAAATCGTGAGATCGCTTTGCCAAAACATCTGTTCTGCTCTAAACAGCACCGGGTTGTCTTGAAGCGATTGCGTTAAGTGTCATTAACTGCTGATCAAATGGTGCGGCCCGGTCAATGGCTGTAAATGCTGCTGACTGCTAAGAAACGTTTGTGTGGAGAATGCTAACGCTAAAGCAATACAAGAGGTGGGGAAATGGCAAGGCCGTGCTGGCAAAGTAAATGTTTGGGAGTTAAAAAGTGTGTTTAATAACAGGTGTGGATCTTGAGCACAGCTTGTTTGACGATAAAGTTTTGATTGTTTGTGAAAAATAAGTGTGCTTGATTATATTGAGAAATCGTACTTAAAAGTAAGTGCTACCAACTGAGAAAATATGAATTTAAGGAATTAAAGGGTTAGATCAACCAAAATTATTAATAATTATATTATTAATGACTCACCTTTATGTACTTTACAGTACCATGAGACCTTCGTTCATTTTCGGAACACAAATGAAGATATATTAGATGAAATCTGAGAGCTCTCTCATTCTGCATAGACAGAAACGGTCCTGAGATGTTTAAAGTCCAGAAAAGGAACCAAAACACTGTCAATACATTACATGTGAATTCAGTTGTTTGACTGGAATCATACAAAGCTCCAAGAACACATTTGTTTGTCAAAAACTGTAAAAAAAATTAAATAAAAAATAAAAATGAAAAATAAAAAATGCACACACACACTTTGTGGAGCTCTTAGATTTCATCCAGATAACTGAACATCTCAAGGGATAAATAATAACAGAATTTAAATGTTTCTTTAAATGCTTTCTTAAACTTTCATTACTATTTTTCAAAACACTTAAATTGATAGTTGCAATATTTTAACAACACTTTTTTTGACCATCAAAGATAAACAGTAGGTGCCTTTTTTCTTCAGTAGTACACTCTGCAAAAATTATTTTCTTACTCAGAATTTTTGTCTTGTTTCAAGTACAAATATAAAAAAAAAATTAAATCAAGAAGCAATTTCTAGACAAGTAAACATTATTGTCTTGTTTTCAGAACTAAATTATCTGCCAATGGGGTATGAAAAATAAACCTATTTCAAACTAAAAACAAGATTATTTAGCTTACCATATTGACAGACTATTTAGCTTGTTTTAAGGAAAAACTTACTTAATTTTGACATTATTTCTAATAACAAGGCAATATTTAAAATGTATGGTAATTACTTGATTTTGCAATAATACTAATGCAAGCTTTTTTGAATCGGACATGTACGTCTTTAACTTTCCCAGCTCGTCACTAACAGGTCTAGTAAGCCTCTGCGTAAATGTCTAAATCAGTCTAGCACATAAGTGTTAGTTCTTGGCTAATAAGGTGGCGAGGAGCAGATTCAAGCAGCATAGCACATCCTGGGTTTAATTAGTGATAAGAGGAGTAGAAATGTAAATTAGCTTCCTAGCTGGTGAAACTCACACTTTGAGGAAAGGTAATAAGGGTAGTTAAAGATAAAGCACACTAGCTCATCACTAGCTCTGATAAACAATACTTTCAGAAGAGTTTGAAACCATGTGACACATATTTGTGTTACACATTAGTTGTGTTCGACTTCATGCAGCGTTGCGCAGATCGATCGAAATCTGTCTTAAAGCGGTGCATGCCGGTTAGAAATTTTGTCCGACTGGATGCGTGACTTGAGTCGTCGCCATGTGACTATCACATGTGGCATCAAAGTACTGCGACAGGGCTCTGAGATCAGACGATTGATTCCAGTGCAGCCTCTAAAGAGCGACTGCAGGAGCTGTGATTGGACAACTTCCGTCTCACACATTTCAAAAGAAACAATGAACTTTTTATGCCATCTCTATCTTGTACACATCATGTTTATTAAAAGACCACAAATATTTTACTGCAGAAATCATCTTTTGTTAAATAATTTGTTTATAATGACAAGATTGTTTGCATTGTCACGCTCGACTGAGGGACATGAAGGCACAGGAACACGAGATTTGACAAAACAGGAATTTATGCTCAGCATGGACAGAACGACATGTAGAAAATACATCGACGCAATGACAATACAATACCGGACAAAGAATGAAACAAACAGAGGGGTATAAATACATGAGGGCTAATGGGACAGATGATACACAGGGGTGAGACACAGGTGGAATAAATGAACACTAAAAACGACGGGAAAACAGAACAAAGGAATCACATGACAACAACAAAAGCACATGGAACACAACAGAACCTGACATGCATAGGTTTATTCTGCCTTTTTTATACAGACTACTGTATTCATCTCCATAAATGATTTAAATGATATATTTTAGTAAATAACCTAAATATTAACTCAAATAAGTCTTACAAACTAATAAAATAATTATCATCAGTGATGCTGACACCCCTATAAAGGTTTCTTAACAAATTAAGTTAAAAAAAATATTTTATTAAATATAAAAATATATGATTATGAAGTATGTTTTTCCTGTAAAGCTGTTTATGCAGAAATTTTTTAAAGTGACATTTGTGTACCTTGCTCATTCTGGGAAATTTCTACTAAGTGTAGCTCATTTATTTTGGTCCTGTGGTTCAATCTTTTTGGATTAAAGTGCTTTTTTAAAAATGCTTTCATTATCCAAAATAATCTTAATCATTGCTTAAGACTTAATCAAAACACCTTCTTTTGGGTTTTACACTAATATATATTGGAAAGTTTTATATCTATAAATGTAAATAAATGTAAATCCTTTTTAGCATATTCAAACAAGAACTGGAACAGTATTGACATTCCATTCAACATCTAGTAGCCTAAAGACTGATGTTTCCACTCCTAGAATTTGTGCTTATTGTTTTGTGTTTAATAGGACTATTCGTGGATATTTATTTCCTTTTGATGTGCCCTCTCGTTTTCCCCTTATTTCGCTCATGCGCTTGTTATATAAGCTACTTAAATTTAATTCATAATTCCCTTATCGTTTAAAAATGAACTATACTTTGTAGAGACTGTATTCTGTTTTATTTGTACTGTAAATCTTTTGTTGGTATTGCAATAAATAAATAAATAAATGATTATGCCATGTGATCGGTTATCACGACTGCAGCAACTTTGAGCCCCGAAGTGTCCGGCTTGACAGCTCCGTTTTCAACTCTGTCCCCGCCTGCGCTCGGCTAATCTCGTTGATTGCCGGCTGCAGCCGTGCTTCATGTCGAACCCACCTAGTATCTCAGTGATATTGCAATTACATAAGCTCAGGGGCCACTTATATTTGATTTTTATTTGGGTTAAAATGTGCACTAATATGAGCAGCAGTGTCTTACAGTGGCCTCGTATTTTTATGACCCCATTTAAAAATAAAATATTTATGACTACTTTTCAGATTTTCATTTTAAAAAATGTTTGGATTTCACATGTACAATTTATAATTAATAAAAAAAAAAGATTATACGAGCAATACTTTAACTGTTGTTAGTTGGTGCTTTAGCAAAAATGAATCATGAGCAATGCATTTGTTACAGTGCTCATCAATCTTTGTTAACACTAATTAATAATAACGAAACAAAATGCAACTGTTATTGTTTATGTGTGCACAGGGTCTTAAATAATAGGTTTGTATGATGTATTTTAACAAATTGTCATACACACTGGTTTTTAAATTTGCATTCTTAAAATTAATAAATGCACCTAGTATGTGAATCTTTGGCTTTCGCATGTAACTTTTATAAACATTTATTCAAGAAAATTAATTAGTTTGGTTAACACTTGTCATACTCATTATTCTTTGTTAATGTGAATGAAAACAATTAATCTGTTCATTGTTTGCTCATGTTTGCTGAGGTCAAACTTTTGTTTTATAAATGTATTAATAAATGTTGAAATGAAGATCAATGAATTGTCTTTTTTTGCTAATTCATATGTTGATTTCAAGTTGTTAAATAATTTTAACAATTTAGACTACAGTCTTATATGTTAACTTTGAGTAATATTCCAACACCGTTTGAATTAAACTGAAAACTGAATGAAATTAAATGAATGGTTTAAATACACAGAAAAACTAGGTCCAATTTAAAGCATTTGGAGTGATAATAATGGGAATATACTTTCTAGTTTTGATTCTGTAGCTCTCGTTTGCTATGTTAGCATTGTCAAACAGTTGTCAGGAATCATAATGTATGAGAATCATTCATATGAGAGTTGTTGCATCATTCACTTGCAGTGCCAAAGTGATTTTTCAGAAAGCCTCTGGATTGTGGTAAATTGCCACTGATAACCATGTGCTTGGACAGATTTTTGTCCCGTGGGCCGTGCTTTGCGTATCCCTGCAGTATAGTCCTCTACTTTAAATAAGACACTGTCTATATAATGAATTTCATAGCACAACTAGGGCACATCGACTTATAAATGAGGCTGCAAACCAAGAACCACTTCTTATTTAGAAACTATTTATTTTAGAAAATATTAAACAAATCTAAATGATTTATATAATGTTTGGTTCCATTTACCAGACCTTAAATTTACAAAGAAACACCTTAAGAACATACCTGATTCAGCATGACTCTTGCCATTTACAGTGAATCATAAATCATACTAAACTCAATAAGTAATGTCTGCTTCCATAATAAATTAGCTGAAAAGTTAAGATACACTTTAAAAAATGCATCACGTTAAAATCAATTTTTTTTTCTTTCTATAATTATGTTATAATATACCATATATTTACTTACATTTTATGGATCATATCTATAATATGTATCATAATATATATCAAAAGGTATGTCTTTTAGAATTATTATTATTATTATATTTTTTGTAGTATTTTTTGTAGTACTTTAATTATAAAAATATTAAAAGACAAGTAAGATTAAGTAGTTTTAATTTTAAATCAGTTAATAATTTTATATTGCATGGATGAATTAAATTGATTAAATGACGTTAAAGAAATTTGTGATTTTGCGAAAGTTCTTTTGACCTTTCTATTCATCAAAGTTCAAATCAGGATATTATGATTTTTTTTTAAGTGTCAAGAAGACTGGGACAAAATAAATAAAATGAGAAATGTTTAAGTTTTATAAATATATTTGCATTCGACTGCATGTGAAAATGGAAATCATCGTGTGTCATCAGACTGCTAAAGGCTGTAAATGTAGTCAAGTCAATGTGCTTCTTATTTGCAGATCCCCCCCCTACAAAAGTACTAAAACAGTTGCTACTGGAACCGGAATCATTTAGAGGAATCTGAATCAGAACCAGAATTTTTTAATTTTTACACTTCTCATCCCTGCTTATCAATTATTCACTCCTCCACACATCCCAGGAGCCTGTTTCTTTTGAGGACTCTTACAGAGGTTTGGTGTATTTGTTCCACACGTTCTCGTGGGTTTCTATGGCTTTTAAGGAGGCGTACCGTTGAAAATGATATGATGAAGTGTTGAGATTAGACATATAATCCCTGTGAATGCACCAGTAGGTGCTTTACACTTTTATCTAGGACAGTCATTTACATACTGGGGAAACAGATAGACATAGGAAGAGACAAATGGAAATGATTTTTTTTTTAAGTGGGGAAAAAAAGAGGAAAGACACAAGGCCTCAGGAGAAGGGTGAATTAAGCAAAATGCTACAAAGGCATTCAGTTTGGGTTATGAAGACCGATAACACAGGCTCTAAGTAGGGCAGAGAGACCAAGAGTAAAGATTCGACTCACCTTTAAGTGGAACATTTTGTAAAGTACAACAAGATCATTCACCTCAGTAAGTCAAGCAAGAAATACTTGCCTTTGACATGGTTGAACTTACTTCGGTTCATGTTTCATAATGTTTCTTGTAAGTCTGGTATTAATTTATTGATGTTAAAGGGCTGGTTACAACTTATGAAGAGACAATTGTGAATAAACAATTTGTAGGAAAAGTCTTCTGAGAAGTGTTAACAGTGACTCTGTGAGAAGAAAACGTACAAAATTAAATATAGGTATGACTTAAGCTTAATTTTTAAACGTTTAAAGTTTAACTAAAAGAGGGGAAAATATGTAGGGCTGCTGCTTATTTTTGCTGTTTATTTAATGATAAAAGTTTGTGTTAGATGTTTTGCGTTAGTGTGCCAGTCCCCGCCTGCTTCTTTTCATGGCTATCTTGGTTACATTAGTGCCAAAACTTGGGAGGAAGGAGGAACATCCTCAGCTGGTGGGGACTGCCTATGGATGCTCATTGCACCTTGTTGTACCTTGTAATGGTGCTGCAGCAACTTGCCAGGATAGATGGCGGATCCGCTTGCTGCTGTCCTGCTGGTCATGAAGAGGCACCTGCTGTCTAAAAGGGGATGGAGGGGACGATGCCAGAGCCTGCTGCTGTTTACTAGGAGCAAGAAGGGCAGGGACAGGAGGGTTTGCTTCTGGAAACCCTGAAATACAGCAGCCATTGTTGACCAACAAGGGAGTAAAGTAGTCCGGATATGTACACTGAGTTGTGTCAGATATTACCATGTGGCATTAGAGTGTGGAACGTTTGTCCTTTACCCCCAGGTGTCGTGGCCACTATGACAGGCCTTCTGAGGGAGAGAAGTAGAGGACAGTCTCAAGAGTGTCCCCTGCACTGTAAGGGGCAAAAAAGGTTATATTTGAAAAGAGGGATGAGAGCCGAGAGTTGTGGGAGTGGAGTGAGGCTGAGGTGCAAGTGGCAATGAGATCAAGGATCACCTGTACAACACACTGTCTTGATTTACATGAAGGAACTTCTGAAAAATAAAAGGTGGGGAGTGACAAGGCTAAATGAGGAGAAAGGACTTGGCCTGGGACATTTATGTTGCCGTTTTGTCACTTACCTGTGCTTATTTTATGTTTATTTTCTGATTTATGAAGTTTGCTTTAAATGTTTGGCAGTTCCCACCTCCTCCTTCCCACATGTTATGTATTCTTGTCAACAATTGTATTAAGCATTTTTTCATAGCATGGCATTCTTTGTCATGGAGCTGGTCATCAGAATGTTTAACCCCACCCCCCACCAAGTTGTTGAACTTTGCTTGGATGACTCCAGTGTCGTAAAAATACTTCACTCTGGAAACAGGCTGTCATGGTTACTAAAACAGAAGCACTTTTTAAATACAACATATCCTTCAGCGAGGAATCAAGAATTTATACAGGTTCCAATCATTCAAGCCTGAGCATGAATCTGACGGGGTCTCCAAACATCGACAGCACCGCTTTACTTGACAGTGCATCATAGGGAGAGGGATAAAAAAAAGGAAATTTGACGCATGTAGCTGCAGGGACTGTGTCCAAAAGATGTCACCCTCACTGCAAAAAAAACATGCCGACAGATATTTGGAAAGGATTCAGTCGAAGCGTGCACTTGTCCTTCATAGCCGCCGAACGCTCTGTTGTGATTTACCATTCAAAACACAACCTTTGCCATTTGTTCTGCCACATCCACCTGTACCTGCCCAGCTTCTGAAAAGTCTCCCCGAGGAACGGTAATGTCTCCTTTCTCCTGCCTGTCTCGTTGGCCTGTGTTTGGCAGCCTGACAGTAGATTGACTCCATCTCTGGCTACATTTCCTAATGCTCCCCTGGAGCGGTGTCCCCAGAGAGCTTCCTCCCCAGGACTTCAACTCACTTCTGAGGCTGTCCGAATCCCACAACCCCACATTTCAGACGGCTGAGCTGAGAAAAAAAAAATCCTTCTGATGGCCTTTTCTTTGCCTCTCCCTCCTCTAAAGCTCTGGCAGACAGTCAGAAGATAAATCTGTGCTCTGCAGGGGTTTTACCCGCAGCTAGAATGCCGCACTATCTTCGATTTGGTGGCCCCCCGCTAACGATTCAGTTAACTGAGACTGAAAATGACAAAGATGAGTTTCCATTTCTTTATCTTTGCTCTTTGAACGAAACAGCGCCCTGCGGAAAGCGCTAGGTGCGATCTGAAGATAAACACCCTCTTTATATCCGATCCACTATTAGAATTTTGTTTGCTAGATGTAGTCCCATAACAAGAGTGACAGACTGGTTTCATCAGATACAGAATAATTTATCTTCCATTCTGTCGTACTTGGATCTGACATGTGTCCTTTTATCTGAAAAATGGGTTAGATGTATACTGCAAACTTTTCTTGCACCTGAGGTGGTTCTTAGTCAAAATCTCAACTCCGGCTTTCAGCCTGAACAACAAAGTACTATGACTGAAGAAGCATTATTTTTTAGACTACTGACAGTTTTGCTGCTACAGGGTTTGTGTCAGGACGTCGTATTTAGAAAATATACTCCAACATTTACCGTTTCACCAATTCATCATTTCTGTATCGGAAGCAACTGTCAACCAATCTCAAGTTTGTTATTTTTTTACTTGAAGATGCTGTTGCAAACAAAATCTTTAACTATAAATTTGACCTAAACCATGTTCATCAGTTGCCTGAGAAAAAAAAAAGTAATAAAGGTTAGTGGAATTTGATATGCATACTTTTTTATGGTACTCATATCCTTGAACAAACAGGCCTGAACCTTTGTATCTAATGCATCAGTGAGCAGGTACAGAGGAAACCGAGTGCAAATGTCACTGCACCTCTTAGTTTTTTTGTTTAATTTAAGCCAGATTTAAATAATTGTGAAATATAATTTCTAAACTTAAATGAAAGGTTAAATCTGTTGTTCCTCAGAATATCCAATAGCCCCTGATCCTTTTTAGCTGACAGAGGGTTTTTAAAGGCCTCTGCTGTAGAATGTAGAATTGTAGAATTGTGTCTGCATGTACACTCCAGCTTTGAGTTCCTGATAAATCTGACAAATACATTCATGAACCTATTATTATGTACACCAAATATCTCATTCATTCATTCATGTTCCTTCAGCGTAGTCCCTTATTTATCAGGGGTTGCCGCAACAGAATGAACCGCCAACTATTCCATCATATGTTTTACGCAGAGGATGCCCTTCCAGCTGCAACCCAGTACTGGGAAACACCCATACACTCTCACATTCACACACGCACTCATACACTACGGCCAATTTTGTTTACTCAATTCACTTATAAAACAGAGGAAAACGGGGAAACGGAGCACCCAGAGGAAACCCACACGAACACAGAGAGAACATGCAAACTCCACACAGAAATGCCAACTGGCCCAGCCAGGACTTGAACCAGTGACCTTCTTGCTGTGAGGCGACAGTGCTAACCACTGAGCCACCATGCTGCCACACCAAATATCTGATAGGTCAATTATGTGGGAGAAATGTAGGACATTAAATCATGCAGTCTTGAGCAGCCCTTGTTGATTCATTCAGGTTACACGGCACCAATATTATTTTTATTTACTTCAATAAAATCAATGACTCAGCTGATTTGTTTAAAAAAAACAAAAAACAATGACTCACTCATGAAACAATGAATAATTCATAGCTTTTAACAAATCAGTTTGAGTTATTGATTCAGCGATCACTTCACATGATTAGATATATGCATTTATGTATTTTCAAATCACGGTGATAAAAATGACAACATCTGTATAATGTGAAATGTCATGGAATTTTATAATGTTGAATAAATAAACTGCTTCTACAAAATGCAAGTTTAATTGCAAGACACTAGAGGTGATTGGAGCAGGCATGTGATCAAGTGATACAGGTCAAATTCAGAATGATGAAGAAATGTGTTCTAGGTATCTCTGATACAGTTGACGGACACTGTAGGATTTTTTTCATTCATAAGAGTCTCCAGGGATTGCAGATAGTGCTGCGAACAACAAGCAGCATCCAGTGAGCGGCAGTTCTGTGGGCGAAAATGCCTTGGTAATGAGAGAGGTCAGAGGAGAATGACCAGGCTTGTTCAAACTGACAGGAAGGCGACAGTAGCCAAGCGTTAGAACAGCACTATGCAGAAGAGAATCTCAGACCTTAAAGGTGGCCAGCAACTGCAGCAAATAACCATAAAAACATTGTGTTTTCTGTCAGTTAAAAACAGAAAAAAGAAGGGTTTGGTAGGGTCAGAATTTGGTGTAAACAATATGAATCCATTCTGCCCTGTGTCAGCCATTCGGGTTTGCAGTGTTGGTGTAATGATGTGGGAAATATTTTCTTGGCACGCATTAGGCCCTTAACACCAGTCGAGCATTGTTTAAATGTCACAGCATACCTGAGAATTGTTGCTGTCCATGTGCACCCTTTTATAGCCACATTCTTTCTATCTAGTCGTGACTGCTTCCAGCTGGATTATATACCAAGACGCAGAAAGGTGAACATAAAGTGGCCAATGAGTGGAGGATCACACCACTGAATGTAATAACATGTTGGGTGATAATTAGTTGCTGACAAATTTTAGCATAAAACAGGATCAGGATGGCAAACTATTTGTCGGGTTCAGCTGACATGTAGTCATATCATACGTATTTATATAGCACTTTATACTCTAGATTTTTTAAAGCAAGCAGCTTTATAGTCAGTGTTCTGAATGTTAGAACTTTATTTCTTTGTAAATATAAAAGAACATAAATTTCTTCTGTACAGCAGCTCTTCAGTGTTTCTTTTTACTCATGGATGTCTGACCTCGAAGGACTGAATAGAAGAAATGAACCAACGATTTTCATGTGAAGTCTATTGTACTATTGTGTAAGGACCAATTGAAAGCTTTTAAAGTGATGTCACAATATAAACAATGCAATCTCCTGCAGTACGTCTATAATGGTCACACAGAATTTAATTTAAACTCACATTAGACATTTTTAACATTAAATAATCAATAGCGTAATAGAGATTTTGACAATGCACTTAACCCAGGGTTATCATTGTTCTACACACCATTTGTAATCCTTGGAGGAGCAATGTTTACCCTGGGAAGAGAAAAGTGTGATTTAGTAGCAGCATTCCTTATTGCATTTACCCATTGGTTGTGAAACCTTGCTTTGGGGCAGGGTTTAGACAGTTTTTGCAATGTTAGCCTCACATTGCAGTGCAAAATGTGTGCAGCGTGAAATGATGCAGCGTTAGATTGCAGCTTGATGCTTAGCAACTGACAGCCAATGGCATGCCTCATAGGCACATGCTTTGGAAACACACATTTTAAAAATAGTCATTTCAGTGTTTGAGGGGAAACATGACAAACAGGGATGGAAAGCACATATAAGTGGAGATTTTTTATTTAATTCTTTTTTTTTGTCTGAAAAGTCCATTGAGGACAATTAAGCAAATGGTGTCAGTCAGCAATATATAATGAAAATAAAACTCACACGCTGGTTTGCTTAAGCTATATTTACGTTTTTTTTTTTTTTTCTCAGTGTATTAGTGTATTGATTTTGATTGTGGTTTAATATGGCTTGTTTGTTTTTTCAATTTATTAAAAAATAAAGACATTTATATTGTAAAGCGAATTTGTTCACCAAACAATCATTGAAAAAACCTAAACCACAAGGCTTTCAGTATTCAGCATTAAAGACTTCTAGACACAAAAGCTTACAGACTTTATGACCCCACATTTTTTATCAGTAGTTTGTTGTTTATGTAGACAGGGTCATGTTGTTTATGTAGGCAAGCTAATTGAAATCTTCTGGTTCAGACATCCACTGTCGAATGATTAGTGTGTAAAGTAACCTCACTGCACCGAGCAACATTGTATGTTTAATCTATTTTCTCTCTGCCCACAGATCTAAAACTGCATCATGTTTCAAAATCATTAACACATTATCATAATTAACGCAGATGCCATGTCTGTATAGCCCTTTCAGAAAACCCATTGATCTTTTGTCACCTTTCTCTGTCAGTTTTGTCAAGTTCAGTCAGTTTTCTTCTCCTGAATTCACCTCCCGTGTCTCCCACGCGATTATTTTTTCTCATACATACTCCTCATTTACCTGTTTATCCACTGCAAGCCTGAGACGCTAGAGTAAATGGTGTGTATCTCAAACAGGAACTATTGAACTGCAGACATCAAGGTTATGTTGTTTTGATGGAGCGATCCAAGCTGCATCCCGTTTCAGCCAGAAGTCGCTTCACGCCTTTGAAAATTGACACATGTCGGAGAGAAAACCGTGTCTATCAGTTTGTCGTTTTCGCTGGCGTGCGTTTGCACCCTTGAATATGTGGATAAGCGCCTATCTCCGGTTTAAAAAAAGCACAGAGTATAGTCAAGGCCATGTTATTATGCAGCTGTATGTCATCATATGTCTCATATACATTGTTGCATTGCCCATCTAATCTTTTAATCCACAAATAAATGTCTGGATTTTCCTTTTATCTGCTTTCTCCCTCCCTTCCCGGAGATGCTGCTGGGTGGCCTTGCTGCTTTGTTCAGTATATCAGCCAGCCTGCACCTGTGTTGCCATGGACTGTATAATTTGCCGTCTCTGAGGACTTCCTGCACGGAAATTGAACTGGAAAAATCCAGAGGCAGACTGAAACTGCGAGGTTATCTGATGTAGATAGGTGCATTTGGATAATACTTTGTCTGGTGCCAAATAAAAACGTCCCCCACCGAGCGCAGGGAGTAACATCTCTTTCAGGATGCCCGGGGAAAGCAGACTTTGGAGTGAAAATGTGCAGCTGTCAAACACAGCCTGCTGCACCACATGCCAAAAGCTCAAATTATCAAATGAAACTAGCCATTTACCATTGATTTATGACACGAAACATTAGGCACAGCAAACTGCCTTTTTATCTGAAAATGTACTGTAGCTTTTGTGCCGAGCATCCATATAGATCAACGGGAGATCAACTGTTCCTCTATAAAAGTAGCTATGGCGCCCATAAATTTTGAAAACAACGGTGACTGCGTTGAGCTGTTGTCTGCTACTCTTGCAGCTTTCCTGTTTGTCATTAAATCTAAGTGACAGATTTGAAGCACCCTACATAGATGGCCATTACAGAAATAGCACACTTCAATTATAAGCAGAGTTGATTTTGCATGATGCTATGCTAACACTCTAATAAACTATGAAATAGAAAAGGGTACAAATAATTTGTGTTAAAAAAATTAATGAATATGGTAGGTAGTAGATGTGGCTGCTTACATGACATATTTGCAGAATCTATAGATGGCAACTTTAGAAATAGTGGCCTTCAGAAATGTAAGGGGAATTCAGTTTGTGTGCATTTTGGAAGAGTTTAGCATTAGCATGTTGCTACATTAACTCCATGATCTGTGATAGGAAGAATAAACATACAGTAAACACAATTGGCTAAATAATATGTAGAAACAGCCCCCTTCAAACATGAAAGGAAACTGAGTTCTCAGTTGGTTTTAGAAGAGTTTAGTGTTAGCATGTTGGCATCTTAACTCCATTTTACCTTTAAACAAAGTATTAACACACCATTTGTGAATATAGCTTTTCTGGCCTTACAAATACAGAAATACAGTAACAAGCATTAAATAATACACAATACACAAGAAATAATAAAATTTTGTTTTTATATTGACTAAAATAAACTGCTTTGTTATCACCTTTTAACTCATTTTGTCAACAATTTTGGACAAATTTTTTTTTTTCAAAAAATCTACTACTTTCCACAAGAATACATTTTTAAGGTTCATTTGTAAAGGACTCTGAGTCATGACCTTAGCTTTAATGACAGCAGGACAATTTGGTGTCCCTTATTAAAAGCTTGTTTGTTGTTGCTTTTCCTAGCTGCTACTTTAGCTTGTCTTTTTCTGAGTGGACTTCATTAACTAACCTAAGTTTTTCCAGGGTAAACAACTGCAGTAAATGTCCCAGCTCTTTTGTTTACAGCGTACAAGTCGTCAGCGTTGCCCTCATTTGGGTGTAAATAATTTAGCCCTCTCTGCTCTTCAAGCCTCAGTGATTTGACTAAGCACCTCAGTTTTTAGCATAGAAACGTAGAAACAGAATAATGCGAAAGCAAACCATTAGAGACAGCCTATATGTTTTCACACTCCCAGATCTAAAGCGCTAACTCAGGTGCGACGTCCTCCAGAATATATATGGGGAGATAACAGTATGTGGGAGTATTTATTATAATGAACATTGTAACTCTAGTTTTGCTGAACAGTATCACTGTCATGTGCGATTTCTTTTTGAGTATAATCCTGTGTTGTTTTTCGACAAGATGCCTTTGTGTTTTAAAACCACGTACTTAAGTCAACCGTATGCAAATGAACCTAATTGCTAAATCAACCTGCAGGCTTTGAAGCTCTTCTCGCTGCATTTCATGTGCTCGGTTTATTTGTTTCACCTTGTTTCTTTCTCAATCAGGGGAAATGTTTCCCGAAGCTGTCTTTTTTTCCACTCCCTTGTTCTCTCTCTTCCTCCCCAGACAGTGTTGCTGTAAATAGACTTACCTTTCCTAGTAGCAAAGTCCTTCGTTTTCTCTTTGTATTCCCAATCTTGGCTTTTATCCGCAACCCCATCTCTCCAGACTTTTGATCCTTCCCACCCGGATTCACACCCCGTACGGCCGCTTCGGTGGGCTAAAACCAGACCCCAGGGCTGTGCTCGGGGTTAAAGAATGATCAAAGCTAACTCCCGGGAGCTGAAATCCCACATGAGCTCCTGCTGTCCTTACTGATGCCTAATTAGACACAGGTTAAAGAATCTCATTAGCAGGTTTAGTTAGGTGTTAATTGAAATAAAGATGCAGCAGTGGCACATTTGAAACTTAAAAAAAAAACACCTCATTCTTTTGATTGATCACTTGAGCAAATGTGTTGTTTGTCACTGATAAAACTAATACATTTAATAAAAGTACTAGTGTGTAATTTATCAATTTAATAAGTACTAGTATGTAATAGATTAAATAATAGTATAGTAATATTTAAAAATATAAGTCATATTAGGAATACATACTACAAAACGGAATAGTTTATATTTTATCGATCCTCATAGATATAGCACAAATTTGAAAAGTATAGAATGCTTCAGTATAAAATAGCTATATAAATACAGAACAGTTACAAGTCATCATTGAGATTATAGTTGCTACTATATAAAGAATATGTAGTAGCTATTTAATATGTACTAGTATAACAATTAAGTATTACTCTGTTAAAAATATATGGTAATTAACATGTTTTATATTTCTTGATTCACTTTTTTCAAATTTTTTACTGTTATGAATTGTAGGTTGTTTGATCTTGCCCTGTTGACTTTTGATGTTGAAAGTTCCACTGTCCAGTTTAACAAAGTGAATTTCATTGACATTTTAGTAGTTTAAAACAATATATTGTATAATAAATAATTATACATGAAAGAGACAATTAAGTGCGTAAAATAACAATTTTTTTGGGGAAGCTTATTAACAGGTTTTTGTACAGTAATTTACAACACCAACCCAGACTATATTTCTCTTAAAAGTATTAGACATGTCAAAAAAAGTCACATTTTCAAACATTTTAACTTTGTTACATGTGATAGATTAAATGTTAAAATGGCTTGCCATAGATGTAATGCATATTTCACAATGCTTCCATCAGGCTTCAGGAATCCCTGTCATCTTTTGTTGACCATTGGTTGAACATGTTCGCTAGGCGAAGTGGGGAGTGAGTGGGAAATACAGTACAGTCAGGCGTCTCCAAGGCTTAGTGGATCTCCCTCACAAGCCGAAAAGGAAGCACGTGGCGTGACATCCTCCTCAAAGTGCTGCAAATTTAGGTCTCGCTGTGACTGACTTCACATTTAGGTTTTTCCACAAGCTTTGAAATGGTAGTTAAAGCCATTCTTTATGTATCTGCACTAATGGATCGGAGAAGTGCATTTGTTGGCTGATCTGTTAAATATTTTAAATGGATAAATATTTATTGAAACGTTTACTGACAGTTTAATTACTTCTTGATTATAATTTTTTATTTATTTTCAAAATGAGATTTATTGCAGACAGTATCTCAATAAGATTTGCCCTCAGGTGGTCCTAATCTGATTAGCAGTGATATTAGTAGTCACTTTCTCCACCGCAATCATAAATTGCATCATTTTGAGATATAAACCGGTTAAGACATTTTTAACCACACAGAAAAAATATCTGTAGCCTCAAAAGGCTTTTAATGTGCTGATTTACAATGCAAATCTATGGCTTCGTGCCTTGTGTAGTGCTGTTTGCATTTCTGTGTTACCTGTGGTTTCTTCAGTTCTCCTTTTTCAATGCTGCAAAACCAAAATTCCACTGCTCAACCCTCAAAGACCCAAAATGTAGAAAGTAACAACATTTGTTGTTGTTGTTGTTGTTGTTGTTGTTGTTGTTGTTGTTGTTGTTGTT
>CAIGQW010005633.1:4221849-4237947 GCA_903798125.1 Danio choprae | reverse complement strand
TTGTTGTTGTTGTTGTTGTTGTTGTTGTTGTTGTTGTTGTTGTTGTTATTGCAGGAGACATCCAATGCAGAAATAAATTATTGGTTTGTTTTATTATTTTTTTTACAATGTAGATTTACAATGTAGTTGTTGTTGTTTTTTTACAATCTTCAACGCAATCTCACAGCAATTTGTAACTTTTTGATTTAGTGGCTAATTTGTATTAATTTGTACAATGTCAGTGGGGTGTAGGTTTAGGCATGGGGTTTGGAGGGACACCTCCCTTTAAATTTGTTTTCATACAAATTAAATCATATGAATTCATACAAATTAGCCACTTTTCTGACAATACATATAACATGTGTGTCCTCATGAGATTGGGCTGGAATTTTATCAATTTTGTTGGATTGCTGGATGTGCTGTGCAGCAAGACATTCAAAATAAGCCTCCTCACTGCCTGAACAAATTTAAAGAACATCCAATGGTTTATTTGCAGGGTGTATTGCCTATGTAGTAGGGCTGCGCAATATTGGAAAAATCTGACTTTGCATTATTTTGTGCTTGCAGATTTTCAGCATAATAAAACTTACAAAATCTACTGTCCATTCTATTGTCTGACTGACGGCTTATAATGTTCAGAAATTGAAAAAACATGCGCATTCATGATGTTGTTTGTATGTGTTTTTGAAGTAATATCACAAAAGTTTTTTTGTATAAGAGTTACTGGAAAAAAAATTGAAATTTGTTAATGTTTTAAGGAGAGATCAATTATGATTACCAAGACTGGAATTGTTTGATCGAAATAACATTTCTAATACATTTGAAAATTGAATTTATCCCTATGATGAAAGCTGATTTTTTTACTTTTGTTATCAGTGTCTCATGATCCTTCAGAAATAATTCTACAATGCTGAATTATTTTTTCTGCCTACTGTTTCATATGTCAGGCTTTACAGAGTTAACCAAAGCACATAATCCGTCGCTTCCCTCATCGGGTCGCTTCCTGCACCAACTGGCAAACACACTCGAGAGGGAGAGAGAGCGAGTGCAATTCTCTTTGACGGCAACACTGGCTTGTGATCTTGAAGCAAATACAGGCTGCCAGAAATCACACCAGTGTAATGCATTCTAATGAATGAGAATGGAGGATGAGAGACTGGCATGGACAAACATGGCTCATCTGAATTATTCCATTAGAAAATGGTCGATGTTCCTTTTGACTTTAATTAGAGGCTTCTTCACATAGATCTGCCAGGCCTGGGATGATAGTAAAATTAAAGATTCCTCTCCACCACTCCCATCCTCAAACCCCACTCATGAATAAACCAAAAGAGCAGCCTGAAGGCTCACACTCTGAAACAGGAATCACAATTACAACACACTGGAGGCACGACTCTCTGCTGTAGACCCTGCGATAGTGGAATTGGGCACTTTATCACAGCTCGTGCGTACGGACAAGTTCCCTGATTTCTGAATAAATTCTGGAAGAAAAAAAAACTTTCCTTGTGAGAATGTTTTTGTGGTGATGACAAAGTGAGCGGCATTGAATGATTCTTTGTTGGATGTGTGAGAGAGTTCAAGGGGTTATAGTTGCCTGTTGGGTAGAGTGGATATTTGCCATCTAGCTCATCTACTAGGGATGAGTCATCAAAGTTCAACAGAGCGGTTCATTAATGGGGTAGAGCAGTATGGTTTGTTTATTTGCTTCCTCTTTTAGCTAATACTGCTTTAGGGTGTGTTTACGTATATATGGTAAAATTAGAAGAATTTGTTGAGTACGCACAAGGATGTTTCAAACAATCCCTGTTGACACAGATTAGCAAAAAGCGGCTAAAACATTGTAGTATGCAGAAGAATCAATATGTAAACAGTACTTATTTTCTCTTTTTTCAATATTCCACTTTACATATTCTACTAACTGAAAGTAATTGTACTGCTACAATACATGTCAACAAGCAAATATTGCTTGATATATGCTAAACCTTTATTTTAGCAGCTTAAAAAATCACAAACTACTCATAAAAACTGGTTTGTAAATAATGCAATAATTTAGTAATGAAAAAATTATCATTAACAAATCATAAAAATAAATACAATTACAGTGCCTATAGAAAATCATCATACCCGATGAAAATCTATACCTTTACTCACATTACACCCTGCTTTCAAAATGACTTTGGGATGAAGTTGTAGAAAGGCACAGGTTAGGAGAAGGCTACAGAAACATTTCAAAGGCTGAAAAAGTTCTTTGGAGTGCGATTTGATTTCGGGCTGTATGACAAATATAGTCATTATTTCAAAGGGGTACGATGATTGTCCATAGACACTGTATATATGAGCTTATAAGTCAAGAATACATCATTTGTAGATGTATATTCATGAAGAGTTAATGCTTAAAGTGATACATTAACTATTTGATAATGCTTCATAAATGCTTCATAGTGTGCAGTTAATATAAAGTTTTTCCTCACTTTGAGTAGAACAAGAACCCAGATGTCATAAAACAGCAAGTTGCCACACTTAGCAACAAAGCCAATGAGAGAACTGTGGAAAGCACACAATGGATGATACACAAGCATACAATTAAAAACACCAGTATCAGAAAGTTGTGTTGGTTTTACTTAATGTTATTACTTTGATTTCCTTAAAGAATCATTGTAAATATAAGTTACAAGTAAAATATAACTATATCGATAATGGTATTGTTTGCACCGCTTGTTTTCCTGTTTTTTCAGCATCCCACTGTGATTGTTGAGGGTTTTTTTGCCATTGTATTGCATTCTAGTAGAGCATTGCCATTGTATTACATCGCAGTCTAGCTTTTTTGCGCACAACACATTATATGTAGATTAGCAAGCTTGTTGTAGATTACCAAATTATTTATACAAGGTAAAGGCTGATTAATCTGCTAGTCATTCCAGAAAGCCATATCTAGTGAATTTTAAATGCGCTTTTTTTTATCTTCCACTGTTTCTCAGTATGGTGAATGTGTTTATATAAAACCTTGGTAGTGTTTTCATAGCAGATCAAATGCAAGATAACTGAATTTCAAGACTCTGAGAAAGTCCCGTGAGGACTCTGGAGTGTGCATGTGTTTATGTTTGCATGCGAATGAGCTCATGTACGTGGAATTGGCTGAGAGCAGAATCCTCTGAGGTTGCTGTACGTGACTTCTGGGAGAAGGAAGAGCGCCTGTAGTAATGACTTAATTTGAGTCCCATCACACAATTTCAGATGACAGCGGTACAGGTGCAGCGTGTGTCTTCTGCCTTGGGGCATTGTTGCAAGAAACGTGTTCACACAAACACATGTATGATATATGACTTTGGTTTGTAGCCACTGTTGCTTCATTCCTCAGTGTTGTGTTATGTTGTTTGCAGACTTGGTATGTTTGCTAGACTGAACCATGGGGTCAGATTTTAGCTTTGGTAGCAAGTTATTTTTTGTTTTTTGTTTCATTTGACTTTTTAGTTCACATTTAAAGCTATCCTTTAGATTTAGAAACCTAAAGATAAACTAGCATAATGAAACCATATAAATGGCTAATTTTATATAATTTTATTAACTTATTTACAATTTTTTCCCCCTGAATGTATACGTGAACTCATTAGCACCCTCATAGTGCATTGGGGGTCCTCATAGTATAATTTGAAAACCCCAAAGACCCCTAGTTTATGTACAAGATCATCTATTGAAACGTATTTAACAGACAACTTATGCTAATTTGTCAGGCTAATCACGTGTTTGGTTTATGCCCAAACCAAAAAATCAAGAGGAGCTCCATGTGGAAAGCACTTACTGGATCTAAAATGTTTGAGTGGCATACAGTAGCATGTTTAATCAGCATGAAATTCACACAATTATGTAGGGCCTAGCAGCATCTGCCAAAAGGACCCACTGGAAAGGGATTTGCTGAGGCCCCCAATAAACATGCCTCTGGTGACACACATCTCGCATGCTTCTTGCACATAGCCATTGTTCTTGAAGATGAAGCATCCGGTGGAAAAAAAAAATAGACAGAAAACTGAGATCAGAGTTAGAACACTAGGTTAAGAGGTTGCGATGACTCGTTTGTCTTGTGTCGTCGCTTAATTTTACATGACTTCCTACCATCGCTCCATTAAAACCTCATCCAAAACCCTCTCTAAAAATCCCTCAGGACTTCTTAGTGAGCATACAGTTAGTTTCTTATTTGTACCACTTTTGCTGCCTGGGGAAGACAATGCATACTTCTTTTATCAGTCAGAGCTAGACATTAATATTGTTTGATGTGATTTAAAGAGCTGACTGCATGTAAATGGCCTCAAACACATTAATTATACCACGAGAAGGGATCTGCTTAGATAATGTAGAACGACTGCTTTCAATGCCTTTATGCAATTTAACTTTCGGGCATATTTTGTGAGGGTGCCGAGGCTATGTGGGGCAATGATCCCAGACTGATTCAGTTTTCCTTCCATTTGGCCACATTTTTGTGAATTTGAAGGAGACCAGAACATTTGGATGATTAAAAGGATTTGATGAGCACAGTGTCATGTTTTCCTAATCTCCCAGATAAGGATTAGGGCTTCTGCAGTGTCACTCTCCCTATAATCCGGTCGCATGACGTCTCGACATGGTGCGTCTGCTGCCCGTGTTCTCTTTGTTCTCTGTTTTGTTGTGCCAACCTACTGACACTGATTCTCATATGAGCCCTGCATTGTGTCATCCGAGTTCAGACAGCTGGATAGGATAGTGGACAGATGTGTAGCGCAGTTCTTTCAGGACCCTGGACAGTTACCTGCAGCACTTGGTTCATTGAGACTCAATAATTGAACTGCATTGGTTTCAGGACCAAGGACAGCTACAGATTCTACACTCTGTTTCATCCAAGTGGTGAAGCTTTGGCTTGCTAGAATAGCCTGGTTAATCCCTGATGTTAGCCTCTCTGTAACTCAAGCAGTTGAGCAATGGCAAGATAATGGGTTTGATGGTCAAGGAATGAACCAACCTAATAAATATCCAGTACTGGGCTGTATCTGAAATTGCCCCCTATTTCCCCATTTCCACTTTAAATAAATCCGCTAATATAGTTCACCTAAAGGAGTGATTTTGGATACATCTCTGGTCTTGAAGCGCCAAGTAATTAACTACATCTGAGCTTCTTAAGGATTTTTTTTTTTACTAGATCACTAAAAACTTCAGGCATGTGCTAAATTCTACAGGAAACTTCCTTCTAGGATCATGATTGGATACCCCTGGTTGCTTTGGATGAATATGTGCCAAATGCACAAATGTAAGCAGCAATTAAGCATTTAAGAAAAAATGTAAGCATTAAAAGTGCTAACTACGTATTAGTTGGTAAAAAGTTTTACAGACATATGAATGAAGATTGCAAGTTGCATACTTCCTTGGGGAGTTGATCAACTACCATTCAGCTCGATGTAAATCTTACAAACAGCTTTTTCTCAGATAGTACTGACCTAGTTGGTTTCAGCAGCATGCAGTAATCAAATCGGTTTCAGTTGGTTTTGTCTCAGAAAAGCAGCAGTATGCAAAAGTCCTACCTTGATGTGTCCTTTTGGGAGAAGCATGCACATTTGTGTTAACTGGCAAATCTTCTAATGACCAGACATTCTGTGATAAGCTGAAAATGTCAGGGGATCATGCCTAGCTCTTTTTGTCGCAGTTAATTTGGAAGGTGTCTATGTCTATTTCCCCAGATAGAGCATAGTTTATTTTGCGAAGCATGCGAAATTGTGTCGAATGGGGTGGGGAGGGTAGTTTCCTACCAGCTCCCATGTGGCCACCATTGCAAGCTGAGTGTGAGAAATGATGATGTGGTTGATGAAGAGATTGGTACAGAGCGAGACAGGATCCCTCTGTCTTCAGACATTCCAAAGCCTCTCAGGGATTCATCATCCGCATTTTCTGGTATCTTGCAAATATCACAGACAGCTGTGAGATGTCAGGGAGGTAATTAAGATGAACGTTCACCTTATTCCCCAAAACACATTGTGATCTACAACCTCTTTATCTGCCGATCCCACAACAGCCTCTCACAAGAGTCAGTTTGAGTGCCTACATTGCTTCCCTCTCCACTCTGCTGTTTTGAGGCAAACTACGGAGTTTGCCCTAGTGTTGTGATGTACAGCAGATAGCACAGGGGGAGAGGGGCTTGTGTTTTTTGGCCTGACAATGCCCCTGTCATCTCCCTCCAAAGAGCAGGCGGCCAGCTCCTCTGTGTGACACCTCCATGGAGAATGTCAAGGGAGAACAAATTCCCCCGTCCAATTTGTGAGGAGGCTGAACTTTACACCCACTCACAATGACAAGGGGGATTGAAAATCACCACTGGGTCTAGTGGTGATTTTCTTTCTACCCATCGCCCCCCCCCCCTCCATTCGGTCCATCTATCCATGTCTCTATACATCTTCCTCTCTGGGTTCTTGACATGATATTTTTATTCACTGGCTCTTCAGTTTGTGCACGCTCCAAGCCTCTGAAACGCTGTTGCAGTCTATTCAAATGTCAATGAGAATTTCCGTGTCTCTTTTATATCTTTCTTGCCTCCGCCTCATCTTCTATTTCCCTCTCTCAATCCCAGTTTCTTGCCTTTTCTGATTGCTGTCTCACCTATACGGAAGGATCCCATTACCGACGCTATAGTCAAAGCTCTCAAATATGCCAGTAATAAAAAAGTGCACCATTTCTTACCTCGCTGAGTAAACAGCCAATGCACCTCTCTTATATTTGACACTCTTGTAGAGGCAGACACTTACCAAGAGCACAAGGCAGAGGGCACTGAGACAGTGTCACGACTGAGATTAAAACCGCTGTGGCAGGAGTATCTTCTGAGCCCGTTTGAAAAGCTTTAAATCCAACACACAGCGAAAGCAAAGCTCTCAGCAGATGGCCTTAAACAAACTGCAGAGCATTTTCATCTCAACTTAGACTTTGTTTACAGTTTAAAGGGAGTGCGCTTTGGGTACACACATTTGTGTAATCATAAATCTTAAAAGTGGGTTGATGCCTAAGTCCACATAACCCCAAACAGCTCTATAGCATGATAGCAGGAATAATAGCCAAGCTGATGTATTTTTTTCTGTGTTAAAATACTTTCTTTTATTTAAGCCTAATATGCTGAGACAAATGTAAATAAGCTATTCATAGTCTGATTTCCCTGAAGAGTAGACTATTAGGCTTTCAGCATTACCGTAGTGTACTTGTTTAATGACTCAACCAGTGGCCTCTTTGGTGTACAAATTTGGCTGGACATTGGAAATGTATTTGTGGAGGTTTTTGGAAAACTTCTCAAGGCATATTGTTTTTCTTCTAGACAAAACATTTGACACGTAACTTTTCCTAGATATGATGCCTCAAATTGTGAAGCTTATTGTGCTATTAGGTTTCTAAGCAGCCCACATTACATTTTCCATCTGGTGGATAAAAAATCAGATGGGAAAAAATCCTGTAGACTTACTCTGAAATGAAAGATTACGTCTCAGGAATAGAATGCCATAAAGAGTCAAGGGTGGGCTCTTTTGAATCAGACGGCCATTCAGTAACACCCTAGTAACCATCTAGCAGCTAGCCAAAACTATAGCTGGGAGATATGGCAAAATGTCATCCCAATATTTTTTTGAGAATTTATATTTATATATTACACATTTGGTCTTAAATTATTACTAAAATAAAAAAATACAAATTGTTCTGACAAAACAAGATACATGAGAATATCCTTATATTGCACATATCATTTGTAACACATTTACAACCATTTGTTACTTTTTTTGTGCATTAAGAGGTCTTTAAATGACTGTTGCTGATTTGACTGTTGTTAAATGTTTTGGCTGTGTGTTTGGCTCTCAGATTACTCAATATTGAGTACAAATGTTTAGAGCTTTTCATTGTTATTGGCATACATTTTATTGCAATTCAATATGATATTGTTTATTGGTCCCTAGTCAGAACACCTTAGCAGCTATTAGTCAATATCCTAGCTATATCATAGCACCAGAGAGCATCATAGAGACATAGTAGTATATTTGTTTCATTTAGGGCAGTGTACATGGCTCCCTGGGGGCCCCCAGCCACATCACTGCACCAAAATATTATAGAAACAGCAGGTTACATACAATTGGGACATTGTGCTGGGATGTATCATCTGACAATTAGCAGTTTCTCAGCAGGAGAAAAGAACATCATCTTGATTTCTGAGTGTCCTCGGATGTGCAATATATTAAGATATAAGTTAGAATGCAGTGCACGTGTGAGCCATCAATGTTTTATTTTACTTACATGATATGAAGTCACTAGCACTCTTTAGAATGATGTGAGAGGATGGTTGAAACCAGCTGTGGCAATTACTTCTGCATGGATAAAACATAAGAGAAGATCTTAGGGGGATTCTGAATCTCTTCAATCTTTTGCATTTATTGATGTCGTGGTGTGTGCGTGTGTGAGAGTGTGTGTATGTGAGAAAGAGAGAGACTGACTCATAAAATTAAGTGATCATTACAGTAGTCTATTTAACACTGCATTGAAAGCAGTTTTGGGTAGGCTGTTTATTGTTTGTGTGTTATCTTGAATTGCATTATGGACCACTGCCATGGCAGAAATGCATTTCTTTTTTACTATTTTGCTCCCTCGTGTAAGAGTTCAGATATTTATGGGTTTCTCCAAATACCTTCAGAAAGCTATTTAAAAAGTCTTTTATCCTATTTTCAAATTTTGCTTACCAAACACAACCCACCAATTCATGGCCCAAAGCACATCGCTGTCATTCAGGAGCACCACGGAGAGACCTAGCGGCCCTTACTGTCTGTTTTTGCCATTTCTATGAAATATGCATGATCTCCAGTGCCGTGGGGCACATGGCTAAGTCTTGATGGCTCTCCCTTGTCTCATATGCTGAACATTATTCTCTAGAGATTAAGTCCCCTAGGGGATAAAACCAGCAGCATGCACGTTCTGGCATGTGGATTTCATCGCAGTGGTCGCTTGCTGGGCTACGGGTCTTGCCCCTATGCTAGTGTTTTCTACGCAACTTTTAGACATGAGTTGCAGAAAACTGTGCAACTGCCAAACTGACAAATACCAAGAACATAGCCTGTTCTCTCACATCTAATGGCAGTTCCCATCTGGCAACTATGTTTACTGTAGGAAGCGGATTACAATGCATTGAAAATAGTCCACAGCTTATTGTATAAATGTACGGGCTGATCCTGCCATGGAGGTGGGGGAATAACTATGCACACGTACTGTATGATAATCTCTTACTCACAATGGGATGCATTTCAAGGAGGAGTCCACCTGTAAAATTTCATTAGACAATTTTTGAAAAACAGCTCTATGTGATAGCATTTAAAACTTAGAAATGGTCCTTGTACTAAAAGAGGTAGCATAACCACTGGTTTTCAGTCCTGGTACTTGTGAACTTTGACTCTGCACATTTTGTATGTTTCTCTTACCACTTCAGTGGATTGTTCCATTCGACCGTAAGTGCCCTGAGAAGTGGATATCACATGATATTCTGCCATTGTTCCAGTCTGAATGAAGCTTTTAGCAAATTTCATAAGTACAGTGAAATAATTCTTTCACACTTCTGTAATAAATGTTGTCTAAAGATGCTGCAAACAGTGTTGTTCAAATCTTTGTTTTTAAATGAAGTACGTTCATCCAGTTTTCTGTGTCCAGGGGCCATAGGGGTAGAGATCAGTAAACAATATGTAGGAAACATGTCAGTTGGAACACCGTTTCTTCATGGAGCTCTCTTATAACAAGCTTGTTATCTAAATGAAATGTGTTAAGCTCCATTCACTGCATTAATGCTTGACGGAGGGCGTGTCTAAAGCTTTGATTCTCATAGTGACGACAGCCAATCACATAACACTATACACACCATATTCACTAACTTTAACAATAATATTTTTCTCCATTTTGATGAACTTAATCTCAAGTTACAATTATGCAATTATTACAAAATAATTATGAAAACACTATGTGCAGAAAAAACACTACGAGAAGTAACTAAATAAATAATTAAAGCTATTGTGATTCATAAATAGCAAAGTATAAATATATAAAATGTGCAGACCAATTAAAATTACAGAGACAATAAAAAAAAAACTTAAAACACATTATTGGACAGACTTGTTGTAATAGTTGTAGTATGTACTCATATGTAGTAATTTACAATTCAAAGCTCATGCTGGCTACCAGTAATAGTTAGTGTGTTGTCCTGTTCAATAGTCTTACAGCAGATTGAAATAAGCACAGATATACTTCCTAGGTTTTGATACCACCTGCCTTTTGCCAGGAGCATGAACAGGCTGTGGCCAGGATAGGTTGGATCTCTTAAGATACTGTTTGCCCTTGACAAACATTGTTGATGGTTCAGGTTCTCAAATAGGTGTCATTTTGACTCCAATGGGCCTTTCACCTGACTTAACCAACCTCTTCAGGGTCTTCTTGTCTTATGCACTGCTATTATCATAGCAGAGGGAGATGCTATTTGTCAGTACACTCTCAATCCGTTCTCTAGTTTTGCATAAATATGTTTAGCTAACATCTGCACTAGTATATTTGCATAAAGCAATCTGAATAGCTGGTGTCTGTGTTAGAGCATAACAAGTTTAAAATCTTTCAACTTCTCCCACTTGCAACCTACCCAACATGAAGCAATAGACCCAAAATTCAGTTTGGCAACTCTGACGTCACTCAATTCACAGTAAATTAGAAGTGTTAGGGCTGATTCCTCGTGTAAATGGGGTGTTAAACAGGAGAGACATGGAAAATGTGCCAAGAACCAGGAATGAGAACCGCTGGCATGGCCCATCCAAGGAACAGAACGTACAGGTCTTGGAAAACTATTTTTAACATCTTAGAAATACAACATGCTGCAATTTAATGGCCAAAGTTGTCTGTCTGAATCTTGCAGTACTCTGTTGATTTTTGCAGTTAAGTACCCGAGGAGTCAAAACATCCAAATTGCACATCCCTAGTATGCATTTATGTTAATGCAGTATTCATATAAGTGAATATGGGCTGTGCAGCTCTTGCGTGGTGCTGGTGTTAGAGTTCTCTCACTTCCCCGCAGTTCTGCACCAGTAGATTCTAAAGGCAAGGTCACTTAATCTAAAAAAACTAATAGAATGTCCGCATAATAATGTTTGCTGCCCACACATCGAAGCTGTTGTTTGGATGTTTGCACGGTTATTGGCAGGGAAAAAACAAGCGCTTTTTGCCGGAGGCATTGCTTTCAGCAGTTCCAGATGTGATTTTGCATGCACAGACACTCATTTTAATTTCTATTAATTATTGAGTGTCAATGCAATCCCTCAAGCCTCTCATAGTGGTTTAGTGTCATTGTTTGTATGGAGCATTGGCCTTGCATGGGAAGGCTCGGAGGTTGTATGTAGCATCAAATGCGGGGCCAGAAGGTCATGGTTCTTGGCTCTATTATTCATCGTCTGTGAGTCATATATGATTTTGCTGTCGCCCATTCTTGCGCGGTAATGTCATAATCGAGGGACAGCTGGCATCCTCGTTTCCTGTCGGCACATATTTTCTGCCACATCAGTAACGAGTGCCTACATGCTGCTCCACAGGCCACGGCTCAATGCTTTTCTGCATTCATCCCCCTCCACCTTCTTCCTTAGGATCCGTCTTGCTATAGCGCTCCATCTCTGCTAGTATCCCCCTGTTTTCCTGGGCCAAGAAAAAAAAAACTCTATTCTTCTGCTTTCGCAGCTGTAGCAGTCCCTGTTTTCTCTCCCATGTGCGCACCCACACTGTTTCTGTCTCATTCTGTCAAGTTTCTTCCAAGAAATCTGTTATGCTGCGATTCTTAAAGGAATAGTTTACCCTAAAATGAGCATTGTGTCATTGACTTGCTCTCATGATGATACAAAAATTCTCTTTTATGTAACACAAACACTTTGAAGAATGTTCACGCTGTTCTTTTGCATTTTAACACCATAAATGTTTGTTATGCATACATGAGTATGTAAGCACAGTCAAAAGTATAGCCTTTTACAGTATACTCACCCAAAAAGGATATTACAGTCTTTATTATTGATTGAAGGCTGTTATTTTTATTATTGTTTTTTAAATAATGAATGAAATAAATAAATAAAGAACCTCTGTTTTTTTCTGATCTTTATTAGATTCTGTCTCTGTTTAGCTGTTTTGTCTAATAAATTATTAGTAAAGGTAAATGGCATGCATATAAGGTATAGGTAAGAACTAATAGTTAAGAGTTCTTTTTTTTAATAATTACTGAATTATTAATAATAAATTATGTATGTACACACAGTACATACTAATGTAATGTACATACTATGTACACATAGTAAATAATAATGTACACACAGATTGACCAGACTACTAAGGACAGCTTAGTTAGAGTGTTTACTTCCTTTTTATCAATATCGTTAACAATATGTATATTTGTAAAAATACTGAAAACTGTCCTTGATACTTGTGGTTGCCATTCACTTTCATTCATTTATGGAAGAAGAAAAAAAAAGCATGAACTTGTCTCTGTTGGTGTTCCAGGTTTGAAAAGATGTAAGAGTGAGTAATAATTCATTTTTTAAAAGATCTATTATTTTAAAACAGGTGTGTTTTTAATGGCTTGTTTTGATGTGACTAACCTCCACAAGGGACATGCTGACATTATGCAGCCTTCTACAGACATTGTGCGCGCTTTGCATTTTTCCGATGCTGTCTGTTCTCTATGGGCTGCTCTTAAAAGGTGAGCTTGCATCAATGTGACAAGAGTGGTAGAAAGAAAAAAAGAAAGGCCGAGAGAAATTAGAGGGGTTCCTGCCAGTCCCTGCAGCCTCTTTGAGAGATACTTAGTCATTATGGGCACAAGCACACATCACTATGGAAACAGTGGCGCAGGAAGGATGGAGGTGATGGAAAGGGGCAGAAAAGGTGGCACCTGAGAATGATGGATGGTATGATGGTGAAACAAAGAGATGTAGAGAGAGATTTCAGAGGAATCGACTTGGACCCGATCACTCATCAGCAGTGAGGTTGCCGTCAGTGTAAGAAAATGACACTAGGTCTGGTCTTCCACTGTCTATCGGAGACAGGCATCAGAGTATAGCAGTCAATCAATTCCAAAGGCCATTTATAAATATTTAGATTTTTATTTATTTATTTATTTAATCATTGAAATAGATCTGGAAAATAAAATTGGTTTTAATTTGTCATTAGATGAAAATAGCTTGATGCATTTTATTAATGTAAAAAATTAAAAAAACAAATTTTGTATAATTAAAAAAAAAAGATGACTTAAAGCTAAAACCCTGACATTCTCTTAATTGAAATTCATAAATAAATCTGAAATAATTATTTCAATCTAATGACTACTATACAATTTAAATTACAAAGTATTTACTCCCGAGTATAATTAAATGTACCCAAATAATCTGTTCATAATCAGGTTGATGGCTCAATCAGACTAAAAAGCCTTCACCTAAATGCCTCTATAGATCTGATTTAGCTGTTTAACATTTTCTTTTTTTCTCAATCATATTTAAAAATAACTTGCACACATATACAGTGCTGCCAAATTAAGACCCTTACATCCGTATCTCACAGCAGACTCCTCAGAGCAGTCAAATATTTTTCTGTCTACTGTTGTCTAACTTTGGTGAATCTGTATTTATATATGTATTTGTAGTCTCGATTTGCTGTTTTTAACTGACAGGAGTGGTATCAGTGTGCTGTTCTGCTGCTGTAGCTTATCTGCTTCAAGGTTAAATGTGTTGTAATGGGTGGTTATTTGAGTTCTTGATGTCTTTCTATTAGTTTGAAGCAGTCTGGTTATTCACCTCTGACCTCCAGCATCAACAAGGCATTTCTGCCAGCAGTATCGCAAATTGTATTATTATTTTTTTTTTCTGTAAACCCTAGAAATGGCTGTGTGAAAATCCCAGTAGATCAGCAGTTTCTGAAATACCCAGATCATCCCGTCTATCATCAACAACAATGCCAGAGTTCAAAGTCACCTAAGCCACCTTTTTTCCCCATTATAATTCTTGGTTTGACCTCCTGCAGTTTGCCATGGTCACATCTACAGTCTAAATGCATCATTTACATGCAAATGAATTAGTTAATCAAACCACAGTGTTTAGGGTTCATGTCAAGGAAACTTTCAGAATTCTGAATTCATTACCACTGATGTAAACATGCCTACTGATGTGTTAGAGACTACCATTGTTTTTCAATCCAGAAACAATACATGAATGTGGTGATTTTAATTATAGGTTAATAATTTTTCTTTTTTTTAAAGTAACACTAAAACCTTAATGAGAGTGGTAATAGGGGGAAAGGACATTTTACCATGTTTCTACATGACATTAATCTCTAATTTTGTCTAATCATGTTTCAGTACTCTTGTACTCAAGCGTGAGTTGATTCACAGACATAACACTGTTGTAGGTGAGCTGCTGAATACGCTTGCTACATTAGAAAATTAATATATATAAGGATAAATATTGTGATGTAAGCAATATCATTAATTGCGTATTATTAGTTTAAAATTCATGCACTGTGTGTGCGTTTGAGCTGATAAAATAGTACTGTGAAAGAACAATATGGAAATACATTTTTGTTCATTAATAATCTGCCATTTAATTATAATATGTGTGAAAAGGCTTATGAGATGTTGTTTTGTTTAAGCTGAAAACTGCTAATAATTGTATGTATGTGTACATTTCTGTAGTTTGGCCAAATTTGAATTAAATATCATTGTCTGTGATGTGACCCTGGACCACAAAGCATTATGTTGCACAATTATATTTAATACAAATGCATTGTATGGGTCAAAATATATATTTTTTTCTTTTATGCAAAAATATAATTTTTTTGAATATTACTGTAAATATATAAAACACTTTTATATGTAATATGCATAATATGCAAGGCAAATTTCAAAGTAGCTATTTTATTAACAATACGTTTCCATATTTGCAAACAGTTGTATCTCGACTGAACAAACCATATATCAATGTCAATTTTAACTTCTTTATTATGTTTTGATGTCATATTTCGTCCTGTTTAAACACATTGTACATATCACTTGTATAAAACCTACAACACTTGTATACAAAATAAATCAAACCCTTTCTGAAGAAGAAGTGTAACTTCCAGAGAAGCTAAAGTTGTGGGTTCATATTAGTAGCCAAGCTTTCGATGAATTTAATTCTCTGCAGCATAATTTAATTTCCCTTTTTGACTTTAGAAATCAACTTTCTTTATATTAAACACCATTCAGCCGACCTGGCTCTGGTGTGCAAATCTCGCAGGGCACAGATTCTTCTGATTAGGCCAGAACCCTGAGTCACACCGCAAAATTAAAATGATCAGAGCCAGAGCCTTGAGAAATGTCCGGAAAAGACACTCAATTATACACCAATCAGCCAGAGGCGCCTCACTTTTAACTGCTGATTTATACCCTTCACCAGGCCTCTGACTGGGCAGGAGTGGCGAAAGGACCACCCCCTCCCTCTCTGGAGCATTTTGTTCACCCATAATACCATGCTTCAATCCTCAGTCTAGTGACATCGCCTGATTTCCATCCATTGACATTTTTGGGAAGGGTGATCATTGGGATTCTGAACAAGTGCCAGACCTTTTCAGCTGCTGTTTGTGGGCGTAATGGAGAGAGAAATTGGGGAGGAAGGAGAGAGATGGACAGGGAAACTGAGAAAGAATGAGAAATGGATGCAAGAGAGGAGAAAAACGGTGGTATAGCACATAAACATATAGGGTGGCTGTTACATGTGGCAGTTAAAAATACAGTTTTTCTGCATTTTTGATCAAATGAATATAATCTTGGTGAGCATAAGAAACTTTAAAACATTTTTTAAATGGTAAGGCCCTTGCTATACTTTATATACAAAATCAAAAAACAAAATTACTCTTTTAAATTACTCTTATAAATTATTATTTTTTTAAACTTCCAATAGTTAATTACACTTTTTTGATAGAAATGCAAGCAAAATCTTTCTTCTGTCCATTTCAACAAGATGTTTCAACACAAACACATTTACTCAAATTGAGATTCTTAACAAGTAGCTAAGTAGACTAAGGATATCTTTTATATATATATATATATAT
>CAIGQW010005633.1:4169964-4181141 GCA_903798125.1 Danio choprae | reverse complement strand
TTTTTTTTTTTTATGATGTTTTACTTGTAATACAAAAAAGTTGCAATTCTTAATGTAATCAATCAATTGTCTCCCCTTGAGTGAAAAAGCTACTTCTCTTCAAAAGCAGATAAATAGCCTGAAATTACTTCATTTGTTATCAATAATATGATATTGCAACACACTGTTTTCGGAGTAAACTTGTTAACTTCAAAGCTGGTAGTGTGTTTTAAAGTGAAGGCGCAGCGGCAGCGGAGAGCTTTGCGTGAATCCTAGATTCCAATCTCATTCTCCCTGAGAAATCACCAAAGACAAGATCGAGCCAAACAGCTTGATTTATCTGCTTCACTTTGTATCGCATGCCATATCAATAACATGTATTTATCATTCCCACCGTGCTCTCTATCATGTGGATGGCTGTGCAGAGCGAAAATGAGAATTGCTTTTACTTCTTGACTAATGTTGGGAAAATGAATCAACATTCATTAATGCCGAAGAGTTAAAAAGAAATAGTTTTCCCCAAAATGAAAATCATTTTCTCATTCCAAACCCACTGGAGCCTTTCAGTTTCTAAAGAGACTTAAAATAAAATGAAATAAGTGTAATAATTATAACTACCATAAAATCCTTCAAATGCTTGCTCACTGTTTTCCACATCATCTATATGATAGTTTTGTCTGTACAGGCTAAACATTAAGAATTCCTCTGTGCAGGGGAGTAAATCATCAGCAGTAAACAGCAGTATCTGCTCCTATGGGTATTTCTGTTTGTTTCATTGAGGGCATCTGAGGTTAACAGCAGCTGTGTTCTCATTTCACTGATGTCCAGTTTTACAGCACTTTCACACTAAAGCTTGTGAGTTCAGTATGTTCGGTCGGTGCATTGTAAAACGTCCCTAAAAAAGGATTTGACTGTAAATAAAAAGTTAAACATATTGCGGTACATTTTAAGTTCAACTTTAAAGTATGCTTAAAGAATAAATGCATTTTTGTTAAGAATAAAATACTGAGGTTTGTACACACATGCCTCCTTTTCTTTATTAGAATTAATAAACAAACAGTTTTATTCAGAATTTATATTTCATATTTACTTCTGAAATTATTTTATAATTAACTAAAAACTAAAACCATTTGATGGTACTTGAAATAGAATATACATGTACTAAAATAATAAAGGTGGGCCTCACGGTGGCGCAGTGGGTAGCACGTTCACCTCACAGCAAGAAGGTCGCTGGTTCGAGCCTCGGCTGGGTCAGTTGGCATTTCTGTGTGGAGTTTGCATGTTCTCCCCGTGTTGGCGTGGGTTTCCTCCGGGTGGTCCGGTTTCCCCCACAAGTCCAAAGACATGCGCTATAGGTGAATTGGGTAAGCTAAATTGTCCGTAGTGTATGAGTGTGAATGGGTGTGTATGGATGTTTCCCAGAGATGGGTTGCAGCTGGAAGGGTATCCGCTGCGTAAAGTTGGATAAGTTGGCGGTTCATTCCGCTGTGGCAACCCCAGATTAATAAAGGGACTAAGCTGACATGAAAATGAATGAATGAATAAAATAATAAAATAAAATATATTTAAAACAACAAATATTACATTATAATTCATTTTAAAATAAACAAACAAATAAATAAATAAAAACTAATTCAGACCATTACTAAAAACTGCAATATTAAGTCAGTGATGCTAAAACAAAAGTGCAGAAAAAATATTTAGGAAAACAATAAAACAGATTTTAAAGACTCATGTATTCCTTGTGATAATCAGAGAATGTCATGGTGGGCATACTGTATGTCATTAAAAGAATTGTCAGTGAATTCTAACTAGCATTTACATTATTTCATGTTTTAAATCAGCTGCTAGTATGGTTCCTAATGGAAACGTCCATTGCAAGACATGCTTCACAAGACTTGCCTGTTCAAAGAAAGCCATACAGTGCACAATAAACAATGAGCCATCACAGCAATCAAAGCACTTCATAACAGCCACAATAGCAAATACGCCATTGCATTTGCAGCTGCATGTTGCAGATTGCCATCGACGTGAGCGGTCACTGCATGAAAAGACTGAAGAGCGCTGGAAAACACAATTGTGCCGCTGAGTGATAGTGTTTCATAGAGAGAATGTGTAGTTTCTCATCTCCTGACACAGCTGACAGTCTGCCTCGATGTTTATTTAGAGGTGTTTGTGTCAGGCTGTTGATAACACTGAGTTTATGACCCCCTTCTCATAAAAACCAGCAAAAACATTTCTCTGGCGGGTCGATTTCTGATGCTGCTTCTTCATATTGAGACAACAGGAGCCAGTTGCACCAGCTGAGAGTAAATAACTAAATAATATTGTTGTGTTACTCCACTTGGCTTTAATTAAGGCTTAGCTTAAAAACTAAATTGATGCCTGATGATACTTTTGATCTGATTTAGGAAAGATTTAGGATATTTGTTTATGCTTTTGTTTTCAGAGGGGTATAATTCATTTTGCTGAGTTCTTTAATGCGTGTTGGCAAAATATAATTTTTTAATTAAAATGTTTTGGTTTTTATGTAAATATTATTGCGTAGCTTTTTAAAATGTAATACAACCCGGTTTGATTCTGTGACTTCTGCAACTATAAAAACTACAGATTCAATGCACTAATACTGCAATATTACTATAGCAAAACTATGGTAAAAAAACATGGTTATTGCAGTCATAGTTCATATGTGTTATCACAGTATTACTACAATATTACTATAGTAAAAGTATAATCTCAGAACCATATTTTATTTTAAAACACAGTATGCACCAAAAACATGGTTACTAGGTATATTTACAACAATTTTACTATATTAAAACTATGGTACATTTTCATATGGGAAGATGGTTCACCAAAAATTTACACTTAAAAAAAATTAAACGTCTTAAGTTTCATGGGTATATTTTTGGCAATAGCTAAAAATACATTGTATGGGTCAAAATGATAGATTTGTCTTTTATGCCAAAAATCATTAGAATATTAAAGATCATGTTCTATGAATATATTGGGACATGTATATTGGAACAACATACATTTGAATTACATTGGAACATGTATATTAGATCATATATGTATATTGGACCATGTATATTGAAACAACGTATATTTGAATGCTATGGTTTTAGCCAACAATTATCTTGTGCTGACTTTTTATGTATTTCATCCCGAAACTTAATTGTAAAATAAAATAAAATAAAATAAAATTCCTCCTTTAAATATTCATTCATTTATTCATTTTCTTTTCACCTTATCCAGCATATGTTTTACGCAGTAAACATGCCCTTCAATCTGCAATCTAACACTGGGAAACACCCATACACTCTTGCATTTACACATGCGGCCAATTTAGCTTATTCAATTCACCTAGCCAGGGGTGGACTGGCCATCTGGCAGACCGGGCAGTTTCCCACTGGGCCGACGTACTTTTTGGGTCGGGCTCATCATCTTCTTATGATCTGATCGGCCCATAAAACGCTTAGCAGGCTATCATTTTTTTCTGCCTAATTAATTGACGATGCTCTGATCTGTGACGCTCTGATTGTAAGATGTTTGTTTGTTTTCGGACAGACCGGCCCATGTGACATAATCTGCAGCTTATTGTTTTTTTTTTCTTTATTGACATCGGGCTGACCCAATCACAAACTCCTATTTTGCGCAGCACGTATGGCGAACAGAAGCAGCGCGCAGACGTTTGCCTTTCACATGGGCTGCGTCTGCAGCGCGCAGCAGATTGGCGGCTGTTGCACATCAATCTATCTCTTTCTGTTCTATCCAGTTACCTATCTATCTTTATAAATACACTGTTTATCTTTACTTTTCATCTGCACCAAGTCCCGCAGCAACTTCCTGCCATGCTGTTTCCTTAACCTGCAAGTATTTTACAAATGATATAGATCCTAAAGAACTGTACGCTTCACACGCTATGAGGAGTGTCATTCATGTCTTTCAGGTGCACTATGTCAGAAGACAATCACCTGTGATATCATGTCATTTTGTTTTGATTGTCAGCATGTAGTTATAATAATATAGTTATAATAATATTTAATATAATATAGTATTTAATATTCAATATAATATAGTTAAAATAATATTTATACAATATAGTTATAAATATATTTATACATGATCAAACTAGTGTGCAACTTAAGCAAAGTTAATACTGAAATTGTTTTAAATTTGGTTTTGTAGTTCAGGCCCAAATAAATATTTGTTGCATTTTTTAATCGTTTAAGTTCATTTGATTGACTATATAAAATCTTTAAGCTATGTTTTGATGTTTCATTGTTGAGTTAAACATTTTTAAACATTAATTTGTTAAGGGTCTCTGACACATTGCTTTTATTGTTTAACTTTATTTTGTTTATCAACGTTAACTGTGTGCGTCAGCAGGCATTTTCTGTTATGTTCATTATTTAATATAGGCTCCCTCAAAACACACAGGCACACACAAGACGGACTTCCAGTGTGGATTATAATCTTATTATAATAATAAATAAAAAAAAATTAGGTTTTTAATTTATCAACTCTCATTTTTTCCTATATATGGCTTTTGTGCCTTTACAGAATAGGAGTTGGTAAACATATTCATGGCCGTGCACAGATGGGTAGCAATTTGATTGCATATTTGGGCCATCCTGGCCCAAAATGACAGTGCCGATTTTTTGTCCCAGTCCAGCCCTGCCTATATCGCATGTCTTTGGACTGTGGGGGAAACCGAAGCACCCGGAGGAAACCTGTGAGGCAATCGTAGACTATTAGACTATTTAGACTAGACTAGACTTAGACTATTTTCTCAGTTTTTAGATTTTTTTTTTTACCCAGAGATAACACCCATCTCTCATCTTAATAATCCGCCAGTGTATAAATCTACATATACAGTATTGCCATCTTGGCACTGTGGAACAGCAGTGAACATACAGCAACATGTCAAAAACTGACACTGTAGACTCTGTGTTTGCCTTCACCTTGAGGGTGATCTATAATGGATCAATGATAAACCAGTGAGCAGTGGAAACTGCATTCTCACCAAAGAAAATAAGCAATAAGCTACTGAAGGCTTCACGTCACACTCATATACCTAGCTCAAGGGCTGTTGTGCTTCACATACCAATGTTTAGATGTACCATCTTTAAAAAGAGAGATTCTTTTCTTAATAATAATAAAAAATACTCCAAATTCTTCATTTGATTTATACACTGTAAATAAACATCTGTTAATTAACAGTTTCTGTATGTTGTGTTTTCCATTTATTTACGATTGTGAATTGCATTATGGGACCTTGATCTTTTGATGTTGAAAAATCAACTCTACAGTTTAACAACGTGACTTTTGCTGACATGTTTGTAGTTTGAAATAATATAACGTATAAGCAAAAATATAGAGAAATAAATCTGCCACCAACACCAACCTAGATAATACACAACCTTAAACTATTAAAATGTTGATAAAAGTCACTTAGATCAAAATAGATCAATTCAAAAGCATAAATAAATGGAAGGAAATTAAAAATAAATACATGAATCACAAAATACGGAAAACTGCTAATTTAAAGATATTTTTTTCAGTGTGTTGTAAAAAGACCAAATAAGGTGCATTTATGTATAATTCACCCGATGCATCCAGGGTGAATATTTCCTTCTCAGAACTTCATCTTTTTTAATTCAGTGGAGTTATACCAGTGAAGGGACATGGTGATGGGAAATTAAAATTCAATGGAAAAATTATATTTGAATGCATTTAGAGTTCCTCCAAGTTTTTTTCCATTTACTGCATTACATCAATAAGCTTACAGTCTCTTGCAAAACGTTTGTACCCATGATAAACTTTGTATAATTATGCAAACAATTCAACTTCAGTATATTGTGTTTATTTGCAATATTTTTGAACTGCTGATAAACTTGTTCCCTCAAAAACTGTTTGATCATTAAGTAAACCCTTGAGTCCATGATACAGTTTTTGGGAATTTCTAAGCAGAGCCTCATATTTTTCTCCTCAAAAAAAAAAAAGTCATTATACTACTAATATAATAATAATTCCCCCAACACATATACAGGTTATTTACATTTCAGAACAATAGAGTTTCTCAGTTGTAGTGCCAATTTAAGATATTACATTTTAACATCTTGTATACAACAAAAAATATCCTTACTAAAAAAAGCTGTAGAGAAATTACATTTTTCATGTTTTATTTCAAGACATTTGGTTTGGGCCTATAACATGATCATGTGATGACATTTTATGCATTTCATCCCCATACTCTCTTATAAAATAAAATAAAATAAACATAATTTTTAGAGCAATAAACATTCACTGTGTTCCATTTGGAAAGGCTCATTCCTAGGCCTTAATCCCTTCGAAGGGTCCCTCTGAAGGTTTAGGGCATAGAGATGAGCCCTTCTGAATTAAAGGCAGTGTGTGACACCAAACAACTTCCCTACTTAAAGGATCATGGAGGCCCAAAATGTCCATCATTTGTACCCTTCAGAATCATTTCATTCCAACGGATTCCCTTCAAAGCTGTCAGTTTCTAGCACTTCAGTTTGGAACGACACTTCATCATGACATCCATGATAGTTTTCACTCTGAAGTGCCCTTTGGAGGGTGATATATACTGTTGTGTGCTTTGTCTGTATTGTTTTTGCTGGCAGTGAGGAATTTTAAAATAACAGAGATTATGAAACAGTGGTAAAGAAGCATAATGTGTGGTCAAAACCTGCCTGAAATTACCTTAGCTCTGACCTTTTACATAGAAAAGTAAATCCACACCTTTGAACATTCATCAAACAATCAAACTCAAGCCTTCTACAGCAGAAAACAGGTTCAGTTCCCATTGGCCCAGATTGCATTTGACCATAGAAGAGAATTGGACATTTCAATTGGAAAGAGAATTGGAATGGTTCAATTTGAAACTGAATTGTTTGTATTACCAACATTATTATTTTAGTTTCTTTTTCACAAATAAAGTCATTGCAATTTTTAACAGCTTGTGGGCAGTAAATAGCCATAGTTTCTGGTGACATATACCTTTAGTACAAGCTCTTTCCGAGATTTTTCAGCTAAAACCTCAGGAGAAATAAAACAGAAACAAACAAGATAACTGTTCAAAGAGCGCAGAGCAATAAAAATCATTTGTACAGCTCAGATCATTTTGCCTTGCAAAACTTGTTCGAAGAGTTGAGCTCTCATATTGAAATGTGCAGACTTTAATATCTTAGAATTGTTTTTTCTTTTTTTCTCTTAGCAGAAACCTCTGAGAAACTGAAAAGTTGATCACAAACACTTTCCATTTAATCTCACTGATATCTAGAAGCATCAAATGAGATATTAGTGTTCTCTTTTGCAATGTGACAGTCACAGGTGTGCGTTTATTGGCTATTTTACAATACGGCTCGTCCGATCAGCCTCAAGAGCTGGATGTGTTTCATATAGAACTGTTTTTCAGGCATGAAATATCTGCCTCACAATAATTGCAGGATCAGTGTCTTAATTACCATCTGTAATCAGCCGATGAAATTACAGTTCTTTGCGCTCATTACCTGAAGTGTGTGTATGTCACAATAGATTCCTTTGTGCACTACACGAACGCAATCCATACGCACTCACTTGAGTTACATAAAAGGCTTTTTTTTTTTTTTTAGGTTTGCAAGAGAGTCTCTCAAGACAGGACTGTTGTAAAGTGCCCATTACACAAGTCACTCATGAGAAAGAGAGGCGGCTGCTCGCATATATATCCATTTTCTTCGCTAAATTTAGTCTTTACACTGCATCAGGCTGTTAGTAAGACTGTGAAAGTCCATTACGTTTCACCAAATTGGACTGAAGCAGCAGTTTTCATGAGGAATGTGGATACTTGGGGATGTGCTCTTGAAATATGAGTACAGTTACCCTTCATAAAATGCCATAATGACATAGGTTAAATACAATAGTACAGTTTTCAAGAACAAAATACTTGTATTAATAATTTCTGTCTTTCATGCTTCAAGATAGTACATTGAATTTAATGTTACTTTTTTGTAATCTACAGATGTTACATGAGTACGTAAATATTGATATGTTGAAACAAGTGGTAGCTATTAATAACACTCATTGGTTTATTGTATTTTATGTACTTCATTAGAGGTCATTCAGTTTTCATTGATTCATTAATTTTCCTTCGGCTTAGTCTCTTATTTATCAGGGGCCGCCACAGCGGAATGAACCGCCAACTATTCCGGCATATGTTTTACACTGCAGATGCCCTTCCAGCCATAAACCAGTACTGGAAAACATCTATATACTCTCACATTCAAACACACACTCATACACTATGGCCAATTTTGTTTACCCAATTCACTTATACCACATTAACATGCAAACTCCAACCAGAAATGCCAACTGGCCCCGCCAGGACTCAAACCATCGACCTTCTTGCAATAAGGCAACAGTGCTAACCACGGAGCCACATGATTCAGTATATTTAGTATAAAAGATTCAAGAAGTGATTTTAAAATCATATGTTAAAATGATAACAATATCAAGATTGTGTAGTGATGATTTAACATTTCTCTTTTTTGACACATTATTTAGTGAAATTTCAAAAATATTTTTATAGTTTCATTTATAACAAGCAGATGTTGGGAGTATTTGTGACTAACTTTACTTGACATGCTCACAAGTTTCGTCATTCAGGGTGATGATTTTGCTATTCGGTGTAACGCAAATTCTGTAATAGCACAGCGTCATCATTACACTGAATTGCAGTATTATTTTAGGATGATTTTATTGTTTCAAATAAATGATGAATGTTTAGCATTGACAAACTAGCAAATTGCGATTTACTAATTTGTTTATTTTCTGCTGCCCATGAACCAAGAGTGCTTTTAGGTATCTAATAAAAGCAAAAAACAGACCCAGATTCACTCTTTAAAAATAAATAAATAAATAAATGAACAAACGAACGAATAAATAAATAAATTTGAAAAAAAAAATTTTTTTTGAAGATTGAGTTGTCAGAATAGCAGCTTACTATTGTTTCTGGACAAAGAGCCTCTTCTCCATGTGTCACAAATTTAAGAGAGGTCATCAAGGGGATTTTACACCCAAAATACCAACAATATCCTGATAATGTAATTTATATTGGCAAACAGAAAGTATGCATAAGTATTTCCGTAGATGGAAATTATTGAGCCAAAGTGCATCAGTGGCAAAATAACTAGGTAAGCACACTTGGCAGAATATCTAAAAGAGCAGAATGAAGTGATTATTATTTTTTCAAACTGGTTCTGCAATAAATATAGAATAAAAAATAGACTTATGTGTAGATTTGAAACTCACATGCAGAAAGCTTATGCACTCTTGACAGCAAAATGTAAATATTGCCATGACTTTTTAACATTTACAGATGGAGGATATTCCTGTGATATTTAAGTTACACACTGAAGAAAACACCACATGGAAACACATAAAACAACACAAGTAGCCGATCTGTATGTGATACTATGATGACATTTGTATGTCAAAGAAAACTGCTTGAGACTACACATTGCCTTTATCAGTAACACTTAACAATAAGGTTGGTTAATGTATTTACTAACATTAACTAACACTGAACAAAGCTGTTATTAAAGTGTTTAATTACCTCTGTTAAGGTTAGTAAATGACAATGAAGTCGTTCATTGTTAGTTCTTGTTAACAATCATGCCTTTTGGTTTTAATAATGCATTAATAAAATGTTGAACTATACTTAATGCTGTACAAGCACTGTCCATTCTTAGTTCATGTTAGTAAATACATTATCATTAACTAATGAAACCTTATTGTATTGTGTGACCACACAATTTTACAAGTTATTGAAAAGCCCTGAAAAAGCAGCATTTCTCTTGTGTAGGAAGAATTGGACTATGGACTTTTTCCACAGCGGCTCATTCTGAATCCTCCGCTATTTTTTCAAATGCACTCAAACGTCAATAACATAACAACGTTTTGCCACAGGCAGATTTTTTTTTTAAAATGTCAATATATCATACAAACTCACTATACACTATACCCTCCTGTTTGGACGCATATTGTCAAAAAATTATTTTGCATTCATCACATGAATCATTTTCTAAATATGTTCTTGTTCTTTGGAGGTCCATGCAGATTTTTGCTTAATTTAATGTGATAGATGAAATGTATTTTTTTTATTTGCTGATTCTAATTAAACCCCACACCTGTATGACTTTCCTCTGCAGAATGAAAAATATATATATATTATATTTGTAATCAGTTTTTGGTGTAATTAGTTACAAAGTAACTAGTTACTGTAATTAAATGACTTCAGCGTGAGTATTGTATTTTGTTTTTCAGAATAATTATATTTTTTCCAAATACTAAAGGAAGGTTACATTTTCCAAAGGCAATTGGAGATGCTTAAGAAACAATGAAATGTTGTGTTAATAATTTGAAATGTGCTGATGTTGTTTAACATTTCATAAAAATAAAAGGTCCTGGTTGTAATTGAACAAACTTTCATTTGAATTCTTACCCTGAATTTCTATTGCCTATGCATTGCAATTTTTTATGTTAGGTAATTAAATTACTTATTAAATGAATTACTTATTGAGTAAATAAGTTAATTTACAGACAAAGTAATTAAAAAAACTAATGTATTATATATTTACATCTTATTTGAGTGAACTATTTGTTTTACATGACAATGCTGTTCAGTTATCTTTGCTTCAAAATGTCAAATTTAATTCAAGGTTATACACTTCATTTTTTTTGGTGAAATTTACTAGCAGTGTCTGACTGAAAGTTGTTTTTGCAGTAAAATGTATTAATACACATATATGTAAAACTATTGGTTTACCAAAGATCACATGAAAGCCATATGAAAGAAAACCACCCTCTAATCACCTTTCCTTGTTGCCATGGCATTAGAGGGACTGACGCTTGAAGAATTGTCCATCTCTGTCTTAACACAAACATATCCATTTTCTGGGACACAAAGAAAATATTTTCTGAGAGCAGCTACTGTTTTTTTTTTTTTTTACAGTAATCAATCAATGTATCAAACCGATCATTTCTGTCAAAGCCAAGTATTGTTTTGGCATCAATCATGCAATCTGCAAAAACAGCAGGCATATTGAGTCAAGAGTCAGTAATGTGGCTCAAAACGAAACGGTTACTAAAGTAACCCTCGTTCCCCGAGGGGGGGAACGGAAATGCTATGTGGA
>CAIGQW010005633.1:4143306-4159964 GCA_903798125.1 Danio choprae | reverse complement strand
ATTGGCTACAGAACAAAGCACTGTTGTCCAATGTTCAACTTGCCAACTAGTTAACATAATTAACCTAGTTAAGCCATTAAATTGCACTTCAAGCTGAATACTAATATCTTGCATAAATAACTAGTAAAATATTATGTACTGTCATCATGGTAAAGACATAAGAAATTACAAATTAGAAATCTTCTCTCCATTAAAATGATTAATTTTACATTATAACATTATATCTTGTGGTTCCAAGTACAGTATATCATTTCCACTTTATCATATAGCATAATGTTCACATTATAAAACAATACTAAGCCTTTCTCTTTCTTTTTTTTTAAATTCTTTTTCTACCTCTAATCAAAGTGTGCAATGGTGTGATTCGCCATCTCGGAGCTGCTTTGGTTTGGTTTTGTTACTGTCTAGAACTCGAGAAGAATTATTTCAGATCCCTGTGGAGAAAATGAATAAGAAAATATATCTGGAACCAAGACTTCTGGGGAAGTAGGTGGTCATTGTTGCGCCGGATTGCAAAAATGTTGAGTTGAAAGGATCTGTTCTCTTTGAAAGTTGCATGGTCTTGTTGTATTGTGTAATAATGGAAGTAAAACCTCTGTGATCTCTCCTCGGACCCTTTGATGCGCTGTGCAAGGTCTCTTTCTCTTACCGAGTTATTTGAATAATTTGGGGAAGCGAGCTTTTCTAATGCATGATGGATGTAAGTGTGCATTGCACAGATTGGCGGAATGTATTACATTGAGACCTGAATAAAGTAAGCAGCTCTGGTAAGAACAGATAATTAGTTCCTGTCCTGAAACAAATCAACTATTTGTAAAATGTATAAGAATTCCAAACGAATCTTGAGTTTTCATATCGGAATAGACTTATGAGAGAAATAATGCTGCACAGTTGTTATTGGTGCATTATCAATGTATAGAGCAGGATTCTGTCATTGCTTTTGTGAGCACACACACACACACTTTAATATTCATTCATAGCATGTTTTACGCAGCGGATGCCCTTCCAGCCACAACCCAGCCACACCCATACACTCTCGCATTCACACACATACACTACAGCCAATTTAGCTTATTCAATTCACCTATAACTGTGGGGGAAACCGGAGCACCCTGAGGAAAACCCACACGAACACGGGGAGAACATGCAAACTCCACACAGAAACCTAATTGACCGAACCAGCAACCTTTTTGCTGTGAGACGACAGTGCTAACCACTGAGCCACCGTGCCGCCCCCATACTTTAATATTTTAAACATGAATGTGCTAGATGTGTATATGGGTTTTAGTTGTTCTGTTTTTTTACTTCAGTACAGCACTTTACAGCACTGGTTAAGACTTATATATATATATATATATATATCACTATATATATATCATTGTATGACTGGACCCATTATCACTAATAACAAATTTTTTTTTATGCAAAGCTTACTGAATATATATTGTGCGCAGTTTCTGTGCATGTAAAACTGTATTTTGCATATTCATGTTCCCTAAAAGAGTGTAAATTCTGTAAAATGGAAATTATATTTGCATGCTTAGTGCAAACAATATATTGATGCATTATTAATGTTATTTTTTACTTCATTCATTCATTCATTTTCATTTCGGCTTAGTCCCTTTATTAATCTGGGGTCGCCACAGCGGAATGAACCGCCAACTTATCCAGCATATGTTTTACGCAGCGGATGCCCTTCCAGCTGCAACCCATCTCTGGGAAACATCCATACACACCGATTCACACTCATACACTACGGACAATTTAGCTTACCCAATTCACCTGTACCGCATGTCTTTGGACTTGTGGGGGAAACCGGAGCACCCGGAGGAAACCCACGCCAACACAGGGAGAACATGCAAACTCCACACAGAAACGCCAACTGACCCAGCCGAGGCTCGAACCAGCGACCTTCTTGCTGTGAGGCGAACGTGCTACCCACTGCGCCACTGTGAGGCCCTATTTTTTACTTAGTATAATATAAATTTATAAATGATTACTTTAAAAAACAAGCCACATTTTCTGCTTGTACTTCTTTACCCCATATAAGAAAAAGAAAGACTGTAAAAATAAAATTTTCAGTCACACTTTACATGATAAAAAGACCTTAAGTAAAACTGCAGTATTGCTGCTGGTTATTGCACATAAAGCCGCTGCAAATGATAAATAAGTGTGTCAGCAGGTATAAGTGTGTGCCATTTATTCTTACTGCATGTTGGCAACCTGTGGACTTCCATCAACCACTCTTGACAAAAGAAATTAAGATCTTGCATTGTGTGCCGTCATTTTACTTCAGATATGTTAAGTGCTTGAATAAATGTGGTGAGACACTGGAAATTAAAAGCATGCAATCATGCTTGAAGGACTTCTGAAGAGCAATGAAAGGTTTGCGGAAGATCTTTGAAGACACGGCTCTGGGAAATTACATGACAGGAGTTGCGTTAAATCCTGACTTTATATTGCATTTGAAATAAGCAATGCTAATGCTAAAAAGATATTTGCATTTCTTTTCTAGAGGATCCTGAATTAAAACAAATATGCTTTTTGTTCTGACTCTTACAAAGATAGGCTTTCCTGTACGTAATGACCTTCTTCTTTTTCTTTTCATTAAGGTGCAGTCAAAGAAGCAATCACAGCAAGAACACATTCATTTTTAATGTTTTGATTCATGTAACCCTGCTCTTCAGATATGCTATATCATGTTTTCTGGGTCAGAAGCTGAGTTAAAGGATGCATGTGTGTCCGACTTATCAAAACTGCCAGTATAAACAGAACAGCTTATCTAACAATGGTGTTCTGAGTGTTGGCTTTTAATGATAAAGACTCCTGAGAAGCATATTATCATGCTAATATCTGTGCAAGTTAATTGTTTTGCTAACATCAATGCAAATGCAGTTGGCTAGTCTTTTAGGTTAGAAAAAACTAAAGTAGCTGTGTATGTTACACACAAAGGGCTTATTTTCAGATCTGAAAATACTTTCTTGCCAATTTAGGTAGATTAAACTTCAAAGCAAAAAATAAAATAAAATAAATGCATTGTGCATGTTCATTGTGTTTTATATTTTCAGTTATTTTTTTCTTGAGCTAAGGATCCCAATGATATGACAAAATCATTTCAAAATAATGAATATGTTTGTACTTTTTACCCCAAAATGTATTTTAAAATACAAATATATTGTTTGTTTGTTTGTTGGCCCTTTAAAGTACTCTTTTAAGAATGTCCTGGTCTTCTGCTATTTACTGTAATCCTGAAAGCAGCACTGAAAATGCATTAAACAGCCATATGACTCAGATCATATTTAGTTCATTTCTGAAGTTATTTTCTAATAAATTTTCATACTGTACCATAAACAATTAGTGCTTGTTTCGTAGTTTTCTTGAATATTTTCCAGCCATAAGGTCTGGTAAAAACACTATTTTCTCCTCGCCACCAAGCTTTAACACTTGTCAACTTGGACTCTGACAGCATGAGATAGATCACAGCCTTTGCCATACTGTACAGTTTTCACTCAGGGCAACTCACGCTGTAATGTTTAATTAGTCAGAATCAACATGATTAATTTCACTAATTAAAAGTTAAACGTATTGATGAATAAACAATGTTGACAGATTAAGACTTTAAATGACACCTATTTCGTGTTTAATTAAGGTGATGTGTGGAAATAAGCTACAGTATCTTCATTCACACGAGGGGCTCTGTAAATTCATTAGGGTACCTGCTGCGGCGCCAAGTTAAACACTGGGCTTTTACATTTAGATGGAAAACAAGATTACTAAGAGCTGCTCTCGGCTCACATTAGTGAAAAGCAAATGCTAATACTAGAGAATTGATTTTGCCTTCGTTCAAAATCTATAAACGTATAAACTGCCATCAACTAATTCAGAGGTCTCAAACTCAAATTACCTGAGGGTCAGTAGCACAGGCCAGTTGAATAGTCACAACAAATAAATGTTTCAAAGACCATGAATTTTAACTATTGGCATAGTAATAGGATTATTGATGCATAGATGGGCCTTTTTCAGAGCTGAACGCCTCATCTCATTCTCATATACTGCTCTGCATGTTTAGCGAAGTAATGGTCCCTGAGATGACTGCAGTTTTCTTCTGTGGGTCAGGCAAGTTGCAGACATACAGCACTAACAAACCAGGAATATTATGACCCAGCTCTGTTGTGACGGTCAATATTTCATGCATTTGATATTTTTTCAACATCAGAATATTTCTCTTAACACAGTTTATTATAGCATAGAGTGTGAACATAGAGTCTTCAGGTACCATCAAAACAGATGTTCAATCAAAATTGTCATTCACTTTCCAACTTGACCAATGGCAAGGTTTGGCTTCTGTAGAAGTTAGTTAATGTAAATAGCATTGTGTAAGACAAAAGTCATATGGAGCAGGACATCGCATTTGCCAATGTTCCCTGTAACTATGCATAGTTGGTACATTTGCAACTTCCTTTGGAATTTGAATAAAACAATTTAACTTCCTGTTTGAACCCTTTTTATTACCATTCAGGATTGGCTACACACAAAACAGCAGGCACTGTATCTAATCAGAAGTTGTTTGTTCACCTTTAATCATCAAGCCCATGAACTGACTCCCTAAAAATGACAAATAAAAATTTATGTCATCAAAAAAGTTATGTGTGACCCAACACCTGACCATCACAGCATACAATCTTCCAACCATCAGAATTCGCAACATGTACGCCTGCCTCTAGGCATACTAGAAACTTCCTGACAGGTGAGTTGAGGGAAGTAGGAGTTTATTCTCCAGGACATCAGCCCTCCAGGATCGAAATTGGATACCCCTGCACTTACGTGACTTTTTTTTTATTCTTGTGCCCTTTTAAAGGTATACGTTACTCAAAGAGAAAGTTTGCTGTTTATTCAAATATTTCACTTTCAAGCCTTGTGTATTTTCTGATTTTTAGCTGACACTTTGGTCCTTGGTGATGCAAAACAATGGCTACCAGTCTTGATGCTAAAAAAAAATGTATAGGAAACTATTAGTTTGCTTGAATATGTTTTATGAATCACAGTCCACTGATTTGCCTAAACATCTTTTTCTATTATTTAATTGAAGAAAAAAAGTCACATCTTAGATGGTCTGAGGATGATTATTTAACAGGAAATGTTCATTTTTGGGTGAACACCATCAACATCATCTCATTTTTGTGCTGATAATGCGTTTACTGACACAAGAGCAAGATCAACCTGTCATTCATGTGAGATTGACCAATAGCAAACCACAGCCATCTAACCATTCAATCAATTCCATCAGAAGTTCTCCAACTTTTTTACACATTATAAGAAGGATCCAAAAATGTATATTTTCTTTTCTAGTTATTACTAGTTTGAGACCTCTAAATCCTTTCCATTGTTTTCTTTATGAGTATAGTCAATTATCAAGATATCAATACTACTCAAATATGTATCTTAATTCAGGATCCTAAATCTCAATTTGTCATCAAAAGTAATTATGAAGAGCTCTCAGCCATGAAGACTTCAGCTCGGATGAATAAAGCATTTTATTGTTCAAAGTGTGCAATTAAAAAGCAAATTAGTTTATTGCCAGGCTGGATTTCTTCATGCTTAATCCCTGTAATCATGATGCAGTTTTTAGTAACATTAGCTGGAATTTTTCAAAGCATCATTTCAGATTTCTTCAGCCATGATGCTTTGTGTATTATGATCCTGAGGGATTCAGCATTTTTTAGACTCGGAAACATGATCAAAGAAGCGGGTCGGTCAGGTTCAGCATTCATATTTCAAGAGAAATGTCTCAGTACCACCTTCAAAGTTACGTTTTCATCAGCATATGCAAGTCTGAACTGATAAAGCCTGTTTTTGCACATTAAAGCCAGCAACAATTACCACTCTGGGAATCATGTTCTCCTCGCTAGGAGCCTTTGTGAACCTACTGTATGATGTTTTTATTTCATATTACCGCACTGATTGGCTAATTATGTCCAATTATACGTATTGTTTTTTAAGATAAAAGCTTCATTCCATGCAAAAAAATAAATAAAAAGCTGGACTATTAAATTGGCAAAAATGCATCCTGCTGTGCTTCACTGTAGGCCAGAGCGAGCATATGACTAACATTTATGTCTGTATAATCAGTTTATTTTCAGAAACTTCCTCCAAAAAAAAAGAGAGATAGAGAGATTGTTCTAGAGGGCATGATGGGATAGCTTTTAATAAGCCAGCTGTTAGGCTATGGCAGTAAGCGATCCACAGACTCCATCCACAGTCATTGGAATGATGAAATAAATATGCCCTTATTATTTTAATACAGCGCAGCCCCCAAGCAAAGATCAGACTACATGGGTAGAAGAGAGCAGGGTAAGATGTGTCAGTATGGAATCTAGCAAACTGCACAGTGTTTGTCATGCCACCATTTATTTGAAAAAGAGCCTTGACTGAGAATTGCTGAGAAATGGACATGAGCATGCATATATATGTTAATGCAGATGCATGTGTGAATACAGTTAAATGTATATAGGGCTGGGCAATTCAATGTGTTATTGTCTTACTAACTCATTAATTAATTAACACATACAATTATTTTATAGTGTGTTTAATGATTATTTTTTATTATTTTAAAAGTCCACTGGATACACACAGACAGCCAATGGGTCACAGGAGGGGTGCGATGTTAAACAGTATTGTCCAATGAGAACATTTGATCCAATGTTGGATTCACACCATATGTGGAGCACCATGTCACTCATTCTGGTTATCTAGCATTTACATTGACTTTGCATGTAATCTACTCATACAAATATGTAAATTTGCTTTTGGTGTATATTATAATACATACGTTGCGGGCAGTGGTATTGCACAAATCCTGAATGCTCTGAAGTGAAGTAAAGATTTTCTGTGTTAAGGGACCCAGTAATTCTAAACACATTCGCAAGATTGCAAGAACTGAGAACCACTGATGTAATGATCACTTAAATATGACCAAATGCCCTGGTAGCTTTGGTCTTAGACTTAATAAGATTACATTGTTTAAAATAATATTTACAATTTATTTTAACTGATAATAAGTAAAAAGATTTTGTCATATACCAAAACCAGAACAAATTAAATGAGTGCAATAGTTACTTTTGAATTCATTGTTGATTTTGCATATAACAAAGTGATTAATCACATAAAAATCATGTGATTATTCATGATTAAATATCTTAATCGTTGCCCACCAGCACTATATAATAACATAATAATAAAAAATAAAAATAAATAATAATAATAATAATAATAATAATAATAATATTATAATAATAATAATAAAGAATCATCATTATTATCATCATAATTTATTATTATTATTGTTGTACAACTTCTACTATAATATTCAACCAAACTAAACCAGAAAAATTCACATTTGTCTTTTCAGTGTGTAATTACATTTGTTTTACTATGGGCCATATATGTCCATCAATGCAAATATAAAGAGATGAAAGATAAAAGGAAAAAAAAAACACACATAAGACAAAAGGAATATACAGAGCTTTGATGACAAAAACAAATAGACATACAGTATCGTATACATAATTAATATTTCTCACTACACTTGATTCATATGTGCGCTAAAATGCCACGGTAAGACCGCATTAATAATGCCTTTTGTTTTGTCCAGTCAGATTTTCTGTGAATTAAAAGTTGTTTTCTTACAAAATATGAAGCACAATAAAAAAAAAATCCCTGATGGTTTGTGGAGAGAATGTGAATAATGTTTAATGAATGCAAAAATGCAATATTAAAGTGCTGAGGTTAGAATAAATATGAGCTCTACGGTAATTCAGCCCCAAAGATTTGATGCTTTCTTACATTAAGCTTAAGGCAGTTTTCTGTGTTTTTTAGGTCTAATATGTTACGTAGGCTGATAAAATCCTTTCAGATAGCATCATACAACCAGGATATGTTTTATTTGGACACTGTGTCTAGTTCAGTTTCACTCTAAATAATACATAGTAAGGAGAAAAGCCCCAGTTTAGCAAGGAATCAACGTACATATCTATATAACAGGGCACAACAATAAAAAACTGCCTGAGAAGACTCACACGGAATTTGCTGATTTCCTCAGATTGTAAAAGCCATCGTTCAATCTGTTTATTTACTTATGTAAAATGTATGTAATATTTATTCAGATTTTAAATAATATTATAACTGTTGGATATATAATAAGAGACAGCTAATTTTGCTTTGTTTACCAAATGAGAAATTCTAATTAGATTTGCATTTTACACTTTAAATAAAAGTTAAGACATGTTTTTATTATTACTTATGTGTTAAATTCAGCAGGAAACAGAAGGTATGATTGACCTTTTTCCGGTATAGAAATGTACATCAAATTCAAACGGTCCTGAAATAAAAAATAAATAAATAAAAATATGGTAGTGCCTGATTTTATCCTTTTGGAACTGACTGGACTGTCGGAAGATGGGTGTTGCTAACAAAATGCTGGACAAATAGACGAAAGTTTAAACTGCATGCTAAAATGCAAGAAGATGTGAAACCAGTCAATACAGTGCATGCATAAGCAAGTGTTTTGGGTAAGTTGCTTTAATCAGTAATTACATAATTAAAATTTTATTTAAATTACTTTTCTAATTACTATGTCTGAAAAGTAATTAAACCACTCGATGGGGAATTAATTACTGGACTCAACACTTATTATAAATCTTAGTGTTAAACATGTTAATACCTAACCATTGTAATAACAAATAAGCTTTATTCAACAAAATTACTCAGTAAAAATGTTTTTTTTTTTTCAGGACAGTACAAACAATTCCTTACATTGAAAACAATAGTTTGAACCTTTCACAACATTTTACTTTATTTTTGTTAAAAACTATAAAAAAAGATTTTATTTAACCTTTTTCCAGACCTGTACAAAACTTCATTTTTTGTTTTATTTTCCATTTCATTCATTCATTCATTCTTTTTTTCCAGGCCAGTACAAAACTTCATCACATTTAAAACATTTATTTAGAATTTCTTTTAATTGTCTTTATTTATTCTTTTCTTTTTATTTACTTATTGCTAAAAAGTGCTAAGGAATTGCTGAATTCCTTATCACTGAGCCTTGTATTACATAAAGACTTCCATGTTTTCCAGGCATGCAGCCCTCCATGCATGACTGAGTTATGTCGGATTTGGCAGCACATGATAGATTTATGGCATTCTATGATCTCATGTCTTCAGAAATAAAGCTGTCCCATGAGTTTCCTCCATTTTTGGGCCAAGCGGGTGGAATAGGCAAACGCAGACAGTGGCTGTTGTTGTGAACTCCCAGTGGCTTCACGCATGAGCAGAACTTGTAGGTCAGCGTGTCTTACCAACACCATCGCTGATACAAGCTTCTGTCTACGTTATCTCGAAAAGAGCAAGACCAGATACCAATAACTCTCAAGCGTCCCATAAATCATGCACAGATAGGTCATCTTTCCTCAAGCACGTGTTCAGTTTTAGCATGGGATAAATGGGTCTGTGCGGAATAGGAAGCACAGCGCATTTCCATATTTCACAAAGTTCCCTTGTGTGTTCATTTATTAAATGTTTTGGCTAATTTTATTATACTTTCAGCTACTGCGGTTTGTCCTTTTTAAATTCTGTCCACATGTTTCCCCCCTCAGATCAGCAGAAAAGGAGCATATTACATTATTGATTGCTTTTGAGGCAATGTTTCTTATTGAATGATGTTGAATTTGATTTGTTGTTAAGGAAATCAAACCTTGAGCTAAATCCTGAAGGTCTATGAAAATATTATGCTATAGTTAAACTATTACTACAACTATTACTATTATAAATAAGTGAGTGAATGAATGTATGAGTGAATGAGTGAATGAACGAACGAAGTATGCTGCCAAATAATAATAATTATAATAATAATAATGTTGTGATGACATTTTATTTTATTTCAACTTATTTTATTTTATTCTGATTACACAGGATCAAGATTAGGCAAGAAACCAAGATGGGAAAGTATCTTTCTCTTTCGAACATTTTCAGTGAAAAAAATAAAAATAAAAATGCTGGCACTAAATTTAAACTTAACATTTTATTTTACTTTTCATGTGCGATATGTAAATACTGTACAATTTGCCAACAGTTATTGTTGCAATATAAACTTATGATTTAATTTAAGTTAATTTACTGTGGCATTATTGTAGACAAGCACCCTGCTAATGAATTTTTCTGATGCATATGAAACGTTTGCACAGTTCCAGCTTCTCAAGTTTGTTTGTTTTTTTTTATTGCTGAACAAGATCTTATATAAGGGCGCAGTGGCACAGTGGGTAGCGATCTCGCTTCACAGCTAGAAGGTCGCTGGTTCAAGCCTCGGCTGGGTCAGTTGGCATTTCTGTGTGGAGTTTGCATGTTCTCCCCCTGTTTGCGTGGGTTTCCTCCGGGTGCTCCGGTTTCCATCACAAGTCCAAAGACATGCGCTATAGGTGAATTGGATAAGATAAATTGTCCGTAGTGTATGAGTGTGTATGAGTGTGTATGGGTGTTTCCCAGTGATGGGTTGCAGCTGGAAGCGCATTCGCTGCGTAAAACATATGCTGGATAAGTTGGCGGTTCATTCCGCTGTGGCGACCCCAGATTAACAAAGGGACTAAGCCGAAAAGAAAATGAATGAATGAAGATCTTCCACAATCTTCCTTTCACCTTCACAAACCAGCAAATATGAAGCAGAAAACAAAAGCGAAACAAAGAAACATCCTTCCACAAACCACAGAGGTCGATTCCAACTTGAGAAATCATCTTAAGAGGATGAAAAACAGCGCTGACGTTCACCTTACGCTGCCATAAGGACAAATGATAATTTCAGGGAGTAAAACAGCTCGATTTTCTAAATGAGAGTGTAAACAAATGATGGATGGCGATAATCTGAGCAGTCGGTGGTGCGGAGCGAATGGCTGAACGCCCACAATGCCATGTCTGAACACACCGGCAACTGGAGCAGCTCACAAATAACCACTGCATTCAAAACAAGTCAAGCTGGAGAAGTGTCTTCACTTTTAAATATGTAGATGAGTAGGAGGAGGAGGAGGATACATTTTTAGGATGTAAATCTCGCTGTGTGTTATGCATATTGAAAATGAAGTGCGTGCACACACTGCTCAAACTTCGACTGCTGCTACCACTGCTAATAATGAAAATAACACAACATTTTGATAATATATATAAATGTATATAAAAAAAAATTATTATGTATGTATATAGATAAATATATATATATATATATATATATATATATATATGCTGTTACTGCCAGGATATCGCACGGCTCAGATCAGATTCAAAAACCAGACAGAACATGTGTATATTTTTTTTTTATATGTATATATATGTATATGTACACATGTAAATATTTCTACAACAATTCTGTCTGGTTTTTGAATCTAATTGGCTGATAGCCATGCGATATTCTGCCAGTAACAGCACTCAACCAGCCTCTTCATCCTTCACTCTTGTATTACTCCACCCACATACAGCAACAAACAGAGGACACTCTACAGTTTGACAAATATTGCTGCTGTTGGATGACAAAATGTACTTTTGTGGCTTTTTTAGTCGAGAATGTAGTTGTTTAGATTGCAACTATGCAGTTTATTTATAAGGATAGTGCCTATTTTTAATTATTTATCTTTCTGAGCAGAGCAAAAACAGTTGACATTGTCCACAAGATGGCGACAGAGACCGCATAATAAGCCCTTAGAGGAGGAATAACCCAGCGTAATTTTAAACTACAGCTGATCAAACCATTACAAAACTGGTAAGTGGCTTTCTAAGTCGATCTCTCTCTTTTGTATGTTGTAGTGCTGTGTTTATACCATAGTAATTGTAGTGTATTGAGTGAGATGGGACTCTTTGAGTTACTTTTTGTTTGGCCATCTGTTTCTAATAAGTCTCCTGTTTTCGCTACTGCAGACTAGTTCAGTAAACAGAAAGAAAGAAGAAATGACAGCATCTGGTAGTGATTGCGCTGCTTTTTTCGTGGGTTAATTATTGTGATCTTCCGATTGCAACAGAGAAATACTGTAGACTGTAATACTGTAGGGAGATATCTCTGTAGACTGATGGTATTTCATGTATTAGTTCAGCCTTATAATCTTAAAATGTCCATAAAATCACCTGTTTTGTCATCCATTTATACATCATGCAAGCGAATCATTCAAATACTAGCTCTAAAGTAGTGTTGGTGAATAATATTGTAAAATGTTAAAATGTTTTTTTAAGTGCTTTTATTTTAGCAGAAATAACAAATAAGACTTTCTCCAGAAGATATATATATATATATAAAATACTGTGAAAAATCCCTTGTTCTGTTAAATATCTTAAAATTCACAGGAGGCCTAATAATCTTGAATTGAACTGTATATTCATACATATATACACACAAATATGCACTTGTCGGCATTTAACCTGCCTATTACCTTCTTTATTTTTTATAATTCTGTACTTTCACCTGACTGAATTCTTTCTCTTTTTTTTCTTTTTTTTTGCCCTGTCCCAGTGGCAGCAAAGATTTCTGAATTATGCCAGAATAAAGCCTCACCTCTGAGAGCAGATCCAGACTGGGCCATCAGGATTACCTCAGATCTGCCCTGCTTATAATCACAGAACAATCCAAATTGATATTGCAAAAAAAAAAACACACAAAAAAACATCCATTTGCCTATTTTGTCAATGGTGGTATTAATCACATAAAATGCCATTATGTGAATAGGGCTTTTTACATGCTTAAAATAATTCTGTTCCTCCCTCATTCGTTTGCTCTCTCGCTCTCACACACTCTCTCTAATGCTCACAGAAAACAGACAAGTCAGTAAGGCAAGAACCAGTTCATGAACAACAACAAAAAAATATTCCTATCCACATGCAGTCTTATGAAATGTCCCCTTATAAAACAAATGATGAAATGATGAAAAAAATGGGAATGAAGACTGTTTACTAATTACTCCAAAACAGACAACATAGAAAGAGGAAAGAAAACATTTTGAAGATATAAGTTTTAAAAATGCTAGAAAAAAGAATACTATTATTTGTATATAAAAGAAATTCTAGTAATATGCTAATCCATACAATAGTATTCATACAAGTGTAGTGTTACAACATGCTAGTGACATATGTTAATTCACGATAGCAATGTGCTAATCTTGAAACCATGCTAGCAATGTGTTAAACCCATAAAAAAGTCATTGTAAAATACTAATGTATTTAACATTAAACATTTTTTTAAAAACATGTTAACGTGCTCATTCAAGCTAAACGGCAAAATATTGTCAAAGCTTGCTAGTAACATGTTACCCATGTGCTTAAATATTTTAATCACATGCTAACCACAGGCTAATTCATGTAAGTCATAGATACAAAACTACAACATGCTATTTCGTGATAAAACATGTTAGCAGCATGCTAATGAATGCTAGAAATGTGACAGAAACATGGTAATAAAGTGCTAGAAATATGATATGTGTTAAAACATGTTAATAATATATTTTTACTTTTTCTGAATTATCTTATTTAAACCTTTAAACATTCAAAGTTTTCCAAAATTTCACAAAATCCTCAACCCCTGGTGTGACAATACTGTAGCTCCTTTAATATGGTAAGTTGCCAATCAAAACTTACCGGGTCAGCCGATCAATCAGAATCCATTGTGTATTTTTGAGGGAGAACACCAGAGAATCTGCAGAAATAGTGTAGAATAAAGGTAAAATATGTGTATAACCATATGACTTATTAAAAACAAAGCGGCAACACATTATAGTGTACCCAATTAACTTCAAAAATAGCCAACTGACCAAGCACTTAATTTAAAAAGTTTTATAGACATTGTACATAACAGAAAAACATTCAACTCATTTAAAAGAAGCATATAAAGTTTCAGCATTCCCCATAAGCATGTGGGCAGGGTCAGCAGCGTGTTATTCAAATAACATGCAGATTCTCCTTTGCCTGCTGCAGTCAGATGGTGACCAGACGAGGAGGCCGCTATCGCTGAGGTTTGTCAGCAGATGGTGGGAAGTCAGACGGATCTGTGTGGGAGACGAGATGGAGAGAGACAGACAGAGAGAAATGCATAATGCTTGTTTTATTTGTGCAGTCTCTGCTGCCTCTGCCTTTGGGGCATCTGAAGGAACTGCAAATCAATACAGACCTCTCATTCACACTCTAGAAAGCAACGCTGTTTAACGCAAACAAGAGGTGTTGTAGACGTGTTCTGTCCTTTCCAGACTCCGGTTCACTTTCTTCATAAATTGTCTTTGAATGATCTTTAACATTCATTAAAGGCCATCTTAATTGTTGATTGCTCCCTATTTTACACCCCTAATTTTATGGAAGGTTTTCAAGCAAAATATATATATTTCTTTAAAGTAGGATGTGACAATTTTAGTCATTCTGGTTTGATGAGTTATAAAAAAGTAGGAATGAGGTAACTTAAAGACTGACCTGCTATAACTGGAATTTGCTGAGATTTTTATTTCAGTATGTTGATACACTTTCAAGTGAAATGGAATATTGAGTGGGGGGAGGGCCTTTCTTTTTTTCCCTCAAAGCAAACTAAATGTAAGAGGAGTGTTGTTAAGAATTTTTTGGCTGAAGACGTAAAACTGACATCAACATAGAAGAACCACCACTCCAAATGTGGAAGCAAATGGTCAGACTTTTGAAGATTACCAAAAAAAAAAGCATAGGCTCATTCTGAAAACGTACCACTATAAACATTTCTGGAGGTCACGAATTATGTAGCCAGAAGTACGTATGGCTGCATTTCGTCTTTAAAACGAACGCTACGGTGGCAGCATGACGCTGTTCCTTGACCGCAACGACAGCGTTCGAGTCCGGCGAAGAACGGTTCCAGAAAGCAGGTAAAACTGTAGGTTGCGTTTAGGTAAGTGGGTGAACGGGTCAATTTGTGCTTTTGAAAACATTACCGGTTGGGTTTAGGGAAGGAGGAGGGTGGGTCAGTCGATCACTCAGTCAGTCAGTCAACAGTGGCCTCTGGTGGATTTACACGGGAAGAGCAGGCGCAAATGGCACTTGCGAGAAAAATCTGAGATATCAAAAAGCGTACACATCGGCCTCTGGTGGATTCGCAAAAGCAAAAACTGCAAAAAAATAAATAAAATTACCTCCTGGGACGTATTTGGTGCTCTCCAGAAATGTACATAGTGGTACGTTTTTAGAATAACCCTGGGTTAATTCTTGTGGATTAACTTGCATGGATTAATTGTTCACATAAATAGATGTTTGTTTGTTTGTTTGTTTTTTGTATAATAGGGAATGTCTAAAAAAAATGCTAGGAGATTGACCATATAATTTTGAACCAGAAAAAAGCCCTCTAATAATCAATAGATTTTGTGTTTGGGTAATTAAAGGGTCAATAGAACTTGTATTCGTTTGCATTTTGCATGTTTAAAAACATATTATTAATAATATTCTAAGTCAAATATTGGGCCGACGCCACATTGTTTACACGATCCCTGAAGTGATCCTAAGAACAGCTTACTTACAGTTGTCTCTGCTCATTACACCAAGATAAAAGAAAGTATTTTGCCATCAAAAAAATTACACACTTCACCTTTAACACAGGAAATCGAAGCCCCATGTGTCTAAAGGCTGCCGTAAGGAGTTAGATGTCTCTTTCTGTCTCAGAGATGCCTGTGGGACACAGTGGAGGACGAGTCGCATTGTCAGACCACACACATACATATATACAGTATAAATATACACCCTCGCGCACCACTGGTCATGTGCCTGGCAGGGAAGACAAGGAGAAAGCAAGGTATAAGCCATTCCCCTGCTACGAACTAGCACACACACACACACACACATCCAGATGCGACTCTCAGCGTATATCATATATTCCCTCTACTGTCATCTTCATGGGCTTATGGATTTATTGAGGCTTTAGTTGGAGAGTTCCAATAAACCGTATGTGATAAGAAGGAATGTTCGACCTCGAGAGGGACGAGGATGAGGAAAGTGTTGCGAATGATAAAGGGGATTACATGCTAAAGGTGATAGCTGTAAAGGAAAGGTGAATAGGTTTCATGTTGAGGACGCTCTTGATGCCTATTTTTATTACGTATAGTCATGTAAATTGGGTTGCTTCATATATCATTTCCATTGGAAATGGGAGATGGTGCTCCCTGTGGAATCAGACCTGGAAGAGTGTGTTCGGATGCAGTTCCTTCCTGATCTAATTCCTCTCACTGGAATTTAAGCCCTTCCGTAATCCTAACCTCAGCCCCAACTTGTTTTTATTTTCAGCAAAGTTGGCCACAAAACTGACTGAAAAGACAGAACAAAGGAGTGGAATAGCTGGGTAAAATGGGGGGGGGGGGTTGTTTGCAAATCAATGTGAATAAAGTAAATAGCATGAAACATCTTCAGATGCATACAGTAGCAGGTGTCAGTCTCATCCCGGCAGAAGTGTGTGGTGCATTATCATGGTGTTCCACCCCCTCATTGAAGTGTAAATCCTGAGGTAAATATGGATGGGGAAGGGACATACAGGGATTAGGGAGAAAAATCCATTACAATCCTGGGCCTGAAACATAGTTACACTGACTGCTAAAATGTGTGTGTGTGTGTGTGTGTGTGTGTGTGTGTGTGTGTGTGTGTGT
>CAIGQW010005633.1:4106576-4143296 GCA_903798125.1 Danio choprae | reverse complement strand
TGTGTGTGTGTGTGTGTGTGTGTGTGTGTGTGTGTGTGTGTGTGTGTCTCTGTGTGTGAGCACGTGAGTGTACTGTGTTTGACCTCCTGGCTATGCACCTTGATTTGATTTGATTGTTGTAGATAGAAAGAATTATATCAGCCTTAACCAAAGTGTGTTGTGAAAATCACATGCAGAAGGGTACAAACTATGTGTGAGTGTTTCATCTTGTGTAACTCAGACATGGCTTTAATGCTGAGGCTTTTTAAAAAAATATTCATAGTAACAGCAGCATTTGTGTTATGAGCTGATGCTATCCTAAAAAATATTACATAAAAATTCACCTATATAGGCTCCGTCTGAAAGCTTTAAAATGAAAACTTATTAAAAAGCAAAATTTCATGGTGAAATCTTAACATGTTCTGTAGTTTTTATATGTTTGTTTATGTCTTATTGATTTTTTTTACATGCTTCAGAATATACATAACTCATAAACCATGCTTACAAAACCGCTCTTTTAAGAACATCAAAGAGAACTAAACAGCGAGCCTGAAATTTAGAAAATTGTTTTGTTTTTTTCCTCTGCATTATATTTTAAGCATTGTCTAAAAGGGATAGTTCACCCAAAAATGACATTTTCCTCACAATTTACTCTCCTTCAAGATGTTCCAAACCTTTATGAGGTTAACACAAACCAATTAAAAACAAATTATTTTGAAGAAAAAAAAAAACCTGTAATTATTTACTTCTATAGAAGGAAAATCTAATACCATGGAAGTCAATGGTTACAGGTTTTCAGCATTTAAAAAAGAATCTTCTTTTGTGTTCCACAGAAGAGAGAAACCCATAGAGGTTTGAAACAAGTAAAGTCTGAGTTAAAGATGACTGGATTTTCATTTTTGGGTGAACTATCCCTTTAATGATGGAGTTCTATAAAATGCAATTTAGTGTACTACGAGTGTTGCTATTTTGGGTGAATTCGACTATGTAGAAAACATGATCAGTTATGAAACACATGCTAAATCTGGTCTTTAATACCACTCCCTTACACACTCAGAAACAAAGGTACAAAAGCTGTCACCGGGGAGGTACCTTGGAAACATGCACGCACGCACGCACACAAAAAAACAAATTTAGGATTAGTTGGGTTGCACAAAGGTACCAGCCCAGTAATGGCTTTTGTACCATTATTTCTAAGAGTGTACTAGTGCACAAATGAATGGCAGTCAGCCTTGTTTCGCTCTTGTGGTGTCACAAAAATTATAATTGCCATTCTGATTAACAAAGTGGATTTGTTGATTGGCGGTTTCCATAGCTTTATCTTGTTTAAGATGCAGGCCACTTTCATACATAACAAGCACAGAATCACTGCTGCTCTTCTGAAAGATAATCCCAGTCCTACCACAGAGGATTTGTATACTGCTGTTCTTGTACTATATTCATCTTAATCTTCTGTGCTTGTGGTAAATTCCTCATAAGCGTGTATTCCTCACGTTCATAGACTTATCCCACAATTGGGTGGAACAGAACAATGAGATGTAATGTGTAATCTCTAAGCACAAGGTACCATAAAAGAGTTTTGTGCAGATGAAAAGATGCTTCCAGTCTTTGAGATGCACAAAAGAAACAGGAGAAGGGACAATTGTACCTCCGTTTTATCATGTTGGCAATGAGATGTGTGTTGTAACCCTTTGGGAGGCTGTGAAGAACAAATGCCTCTCTCTTTCGCTCTTCTGCTGTCTAGCATCTTTGGGTCTTGTCAAGTACAGTAAGACTCAAAGAACTACAATGAGTGTGATATTATGTGCTAAAACATTTCTGCCGCCAAACTTCTCAGAACATTCACTTATTCATTATTTACGATTACACAAGTTTATGTCTAAAGTGGAAGGCAAAGTTTCATAACTTGTTTAACAATTCAAGACGAAAATGCAATGGCTGAAGCCTATTATTTTCATTGTCCTATTCAGGGTCATTTTTGTTTATTTCCAGACCCCGGTTCATTTCCTTCATATACTGTAACATTCAATGAAGTCCATCTGAATTGTTGATTGCTACCTATTTTACACTCCTAATTTGATGGAGGTTTTTCAAGTAAACTATATACAAAAATACAAATGAGAAACTTAACTATTATAACTAATATACTATAATAACTCAATAAATAAATAAAATTAATAGCATTTCGTAATGTAAAATAAATCATTGTTTTTTGTTTGTTTGTTTGTTTCCAAGTAACATTTATTTCAGGTATCAAATTGATAACTCTCTATAAAAAATAATCCTGGTATATTTAATAATATTTGTTTGTTGTGTTTATGATAGGAATAGTATGTGGATAATATATTAATATGGGATTTGTTTTAGATAAATGAAAGTAAATTATTAATGTGTAGTTTTAATTGAGACAAATGTTTGACGTTTAAGATAGATTTGTTCAAAACAAATTTCACAAACATTTTAGTTTGCTATTATTTTAGGTATGGATACATTTTGGAGTTATTCGTTTATTAAATAATTCATGCATAATACTAATATTACAGATTACAGTATTTTAATGGTACATTTATGTTTGATGCATAAAGTTCCCTTTTAATTTTTTTTTATTATTATATTATATAAAACATATAGAATATTAACATATAGTAATTGTTATCTGCCAAGCACATACAGTATGTCCACATAATTCTGACAGTTAGTAGTATATATTAAAAAATATATATTTTATGAAGGTTTTTAACATGCACTCATGTCTAGAAACAAGGCATGTCTAAAACATCCTGATAAAATGCTTTCTTGTGACCTAAGAATGAACCCATAAAACATTTGTCTGCGTATGTATTCTAATGTGTTATTTACAGCATTGCATAACAAGCCCACTCTTCATTTCGGCATGAAGTGAAATATCTTGACCGTTTTACTGTGCAAGCACTATATGCATAAACATTAGAAGCACGGGCATACAAATGGGCATTAAGCCTTTGCATTGGGATGAAATACACTTTGGGTCAATCGCATTTTGTCACCAAATACATTCCAACATATTCCCACAGCATTGTGCCTGCGAACTACATTGTAAATATAGCCTCTTAAAATATGGCACAGGAATAGATATTCTCACCCTGTGGAGATGTCATAGCTCGATGGCAGACCAGTTATCGTGTACACTTCTTGTATTATTATTGATTTAATATTAGACCCAACAACCCCGACCCCATTTATTTAATTAGAGTGCCCTTACATTCCTCTTTGGACGTGTGATTAATTGAATGTATACTGTGTGAACTCGTACTATGATTAATGAAGGCCACACAAGACCAACATTTTCCACTGTTGCCAAGCAGCCTTGAACTCAAGGTAATCTGAGTTTTGCATGTGAAGCAGCTTTGTTGGTTTTTTCCAGGGTTATTTTGTTTTTTTAAACATTTTCTATGTCCTTTTGGTTCCTGTCTTTAGTTTCTGTCTCCTTAGTTGTCATAAAGTACGTCCGAAATACTTTCCCATAAAAACTGCTGGGCTGTTTTAACCTGATTTAACATTTTCAGTTTTTCCTTTCTTTCTTTTTTTTTTTTTTTCTACTTTTGTTGAGCTTTCTGTTATAATGGTTTGTTCTCTGTATCAGAGCTTTGACTGCTGGAATTAGAAGCTCTCTTTCTTGGGCCAAAAAAGCTATGCCTATTTGTCATTTTCTGTGACATGAAGCAGCCATGAAAACAAACCAAAAGTTTTAATACTGAACATGACAACTGAGTAGTTGTAGAGCTGCACAACTAATCATTAAAAGATAGTATACTTGATTCAAACAATTCATGATTTGGCTATGACTATTTAATCTTTGACAATCATCACATAGAACAACCATATTTAATTACTTAATTAATTATTTTTATTGCCGTTTGCTAAATATTCTTTTTTTTTCAAGTGGCGTGAAAGACTAACTAATGTGATTTTTATTTTATTTTATTTGTTATATAGAGAAAATTGCTTTCTTCAAGCGTCTTTTAAATTGCACAAATTGAAACATATAATACATAACACATAATATAACACACCTAATGTAATATTTAATCAAATTTAATTACATTTTTAAAATAACTTACAAATAAGTACTTCTTTACACCAGTAGGTGATAATGTGACTGTTCAAACGGTATTTATCAGTGAATTATTCATTCAAGGCATTTATTCCAAACTACTGATTCATTCAGTAGTGAAATGGTTTTGTCCCTAATTTACCCAAATGTTGGTTGAAATAGCCCAGCATTCTTTAGAGTGTACCACCTAACATTTGAAAAACGAGAACACTTTCGTTAATCAGAATTTCAGATGTCAGAACAGCTTTAAAAATTATTTGCACAAAGTTGGATCTGCTTGTGTCATGAATGAGCCCCGACAAGTGTGAATAATGTGTTTTACTGTTCACAATGAACATTAGATCACATAAAAGTATAAACTGCTTGTAGTCCTAGTATGTCTATTTGTATTGTTAGTATAAATAACCTTACATTTATGTCATATGAGCAGTGTTGACCTTCTTTTAAACATCTCCTTTTGTATTTTACAGAAAGTCACAATTTACAGTGACATGAAGGTAAACAAAATATGACAATGCTAGCTTTATTGCCCATTTAAATGCAATGTTAGTGTAGTCAGTATCAAAGCTCTTCTAAACTTCAGAAAGACCTGGGTAGCATTACAAGGATCAGTAAAAAGGCTGAGCTGACACTGGTGTCTAGAAGCTTTCTGGGGGGAAATCTAGCAGGACTCCGGAACAGCATGGCCATATCTGACTGTCCTATCACCTTTCTCGTGCCAGCAAGATCACTATCTCTAATGCAAATGTCAGTACTGTTCCACTGCACAGGTCTTGGGAGCCCAGTAATATTAAGAATGTGTTAAAATGAAGCTGGTAATGATGACCTTGCTATATTGTAAGGTAAGAGGCTACAAATATTACTTTACTAGCCTGACAGTAAATTACTTTGAGAGAATAATTTACAAGGCTCGCCCTCCAAAAAAAACATCTAGGGCTGTTAAAAATTGAAAGTTGAAATAAGAACATGCTGGCTGCTACAAGGTGAGATTTCTCACCAAAAAGTCTAGACAAGGCAAAAGGTCTAGGCTTAAAAAAAATAAAAATAAAATAAAAAGCCAAAGGTTTGATCTGACTACCAAAAACTAAAATAGTTAGATTTATGCTGTCAATAAATGTAACCATAAAGCTAAAATAAAACATTAACAGCAGAGGGTTCATGTGGTGAAATGGGAAACTGCATTATGATCGATAATCTTTAGTTTAAAACTGAGCAATATTCTAAGCTGGTCCTCATGAAAAACAATGTTTTTAGTTATGCCAGCCAATAGTGTGCAATAAACTATCACGATAATTTGAGAAATGTAGGCTAATTTTATAGTAATCGACAGTCATGTGCAATTATGTAAGTAATTATGCTGTAATGTATTTATTTAATGAGTATGAAATGAGTTTACTTCTAAAACCATACAAACCAACTGCCTTAAAAATGTTCAGGAACATTATTTAGCTCATTATTTTGAGTTGATGTTTTAATAACAGTTATAAAGATAACTATTTTGTAGTTTCTACAGTTAACCTGAAAATGTCCTCAATTTGACACATTTTAAATAGTTCAGCCTTTTTACTAAATCTACATTAAACATAACAAGTAAAACTGAGATCTCAGGTACTAAAATCTGTATTCTGTACTTATTTTAGGCACAATGGTGTGATACCTAAAAGAGTAAATTGTTGAATAAAGAAATTGCACACCAATCATTATAATTATAATTGTTATTAAGACTAATTGTCCTTTTTCTGTTCTGTAATGTAACAGCATATTTATAAAGTTAATTTTTGATTTGATAATTTATTATGTTGACTAAAGAACATACAGTATACTGAAATACAGAATGTTGTACAGTGTCAAGAAGTTTTGTTTTTTTATTGTTTGCAAAATAACAATCTACTTTTTCCAATCACTTTTAAGCAAACAGCTAATATTGACATTGAATATTGCATCATGTCTTTTGACATTTAAAAAACTCATAACATCTTATGATTTGCTGATTTTGTACGAATCTGTACAATCTCATGTAAGTAATTTGGTTCAATCTGCTCACTCCCAAGTGATGGTTATCTGATGTTCTTTTTTCATATAAAACCCTTGAGATCGGAGTCTGGATCATTTTAATGAATAATTAATGTATATGCATCTTCTTAAAAATAAATAAAAACGCTTTACTGATTCGTTTAGTAACATACTGTATTTAGTAAGATTCTTGTCTGTTTATGAATTAATTACATATTGATTTCAGCGTTTTATCTTGAATGTACCCATTTAAAGTAGCATGAATTTCAAGTCTCAGATTATTTTCATCTTTTCGAGATGGTGAAAAAAGCTAAATGAGTGCACTCAAATTTGAATACTTTGTGCTGTCTGTAATATGATGTAAGATTTTCTGTCAAACTGTTACCTGGCATAACCCGAGCCGCCTTCATACTTTAAAAGACAAGTGTTCTCAGTGAATCCTGTTGTGCTGGCAAATCTTTTATCAAAAAAACTTCAAAAATCCTCCAAGTTTCAAAAAGGAACAGACATCCACGCAACCCCCCGCTCACGATTGAACCACCTCATGTTCAGTAAAAAATCTTAAGCGTCTTTACCATGCCCACAGGGAAATTTGCAAAAACCATCCCGACAAAAAGAAAAAAAGGATGAGCGCTGGAGTAAAAGCACAACAAAGTAGAGGGGTTATACAATCAATAAATAAATGCTTCAAAGGAGATACCTGGGAGAGCAGTGAAGATCACTACAAACAAGGAAAAAAAGGATATAGAGAAAGCGAGAGAAAGAGAGAGAGAAATCGATTTTCTGTAATGGTTTCTGTGCCACACTCTGACGCGATTATGATTTAGCCTCTCTTATTGGCACGGATTCAGGCCATGGTCAAAGCTCATCACTCATATTAATTAAACTACACAATCAATTGCTTGTTTAAGAAAATCACTGTTATTCTGCATTAATTTTTCTGACAGAAGCTTCATGAAGGGAGTTTATTATCTTTTAGCATATGCTTCAGATGGGATTTTATCTCACGAGTCTCGAGTCTCGACTCAAAGTCATCCGTCTTATGCACTAAAGGATTTGGTTTGACAAATATATCAATTCCAGAGTCAGATTACGTTGTTTGCCGGGTAGAAGGGCAAGATAAACTCAAAACGAATAACATCTGCTTACGGTGCAGTCTGCCTCCTCCGTTGTTTACTTCTTTGACATTCTTCTCATGGGTAACAATTCAATCTGAAAGCCCCTGTAACCCCTCACCTTGCCCAAGGACACCCACTGCACCTTCGCCCAGGACACCGTTTCGCCCTCGGGCTGCTGCTGGGATTTTTTTTCAATCAGGTTAGTCCTTTCCTTCAGACATGCCAACATGACAGCTGACCTTCACAAAAGTATAGCCTTGGCCTTTTTCTCTCCAGAAAGTGGTTTTACTGTTATCCAGTGATGGAACGTTTTAGCTTCCAAAAAAGGAAAGATGGAATGGACTGAGAAGAGGGGTGAAAGAGTACGAGAGAGTGACAGAAAGAGAGAGACCGACAGATGGAGGAAAAGAAAGCGGTCTTCAGAATGATTAGCCTAAAACCGGCTTCCTTTTCGGTCAAAATTGCCCACTTGAAATTGCACTTTTCTCAAATTGCTTGACAGCCACTTCTTCTCCGGGGGACATTGTTTGGAGAGGAAAAATGCACAATACAGTTTTGGGCAAACTGCTGTAATTCCACATCAAGCGGCGTTCAGTTATATCACAATAGGTTAAACACTTGTATGTGAGGACTAGAAGGGTGGATTGACTGAATGGCTAATGCATCTTATTCAGTATAAGCAGTAGCAGATTATGGCTAAATTGAATCAGTTGTGATTAAGTAATTGCAAAGGCTACGATGAACATATTTTTACTCTGCCCGAGAGCAAATACACAAGTGTCCTCTTTTTTTATGACAGGTTTACTTTTTGTAGTAAAAAGTGAGCACACTTTCGTTCTCCCCAATCAGCAGTGTCCAAACCAGCTATGTAACACCCACCGTAAACAAACAGGAAAGCTTGGGGAGAAATGATGGTGTCAGAGGGAGCACATAAACTTAGATTTTATTTGTCGATGACTGAGTTTAGACAAAAATTTTAGGGACTTCAGTTTAGAATAAGTTGGCACAGATACATTAAAACCCATCTGCTCTTGAACAGACTGTCGACAAAAGTTTCACTCTCCTGTCTTGACAGTGCAGTTCATATCATTGGATATTCAGTGGATATGCAGTTCATATCAACAGCGAATCTGATGGTCCATAAACTCCTTCATGAGCAGGTCAAGACCAAGCAGATCAGTTTAACCAACTACTGTTAGCACAAAAATAGTGTTGCACATTAAGTATTAAACATAGGACATGTTAGATATGTCTGGTATAAACACTCATTGCTATGCAAATTAGACGGATTATAGATTGTTCTTCATTCACAAACTCAACTGGATTACCCGAAAGAGTTAATGTTGTGCTGTTCAAGCAGGTGGAACAGTAGGCAAAATTTCTTCTAAACAAATTACACAAAGTGTGAAGACATTCTTTAATTGTGTCTATTTAGAATATGTGTAATGCCAGCTGTAGAAATTAGCCTGAGTTGGTCATTTTATTTCAAAATAACTACTACGTACTTGCATCAAAAAATAAGTGCAATGTACTTGATGTGTTCATATTGTATTGCTGAAGACTTCTGGGGCTATTAAGAATGGATAGGGGTAGGGATAGGGTTAGGGACAGGTTGAGGGGCAGTTGTGGCCTAATGGTAAGTGAGTTGGACTTGTAACCCAAAGGTCGCTGGTTCAATTACCGGTCCCGGCAGGAATTGAAGATGGGGAAGCGAATGAATCACTCTGATACCCAGTTGAGGTGCACTTGAGCAAGGCACCTAACCCGGGGGCTGGAAGCAAATATCTGCCCACCACTCTGGGTGTATGCTCAGAGTTTGTGTTTGTGTGCATGTGCTCTCACTCCTCACTCAAAAAAGTGTGTGTGTACAATTTGATGGGTTAAAAGGACCAATTTCGAGTATGGATAAAACCGTACTTGAAAAGGCGCACTTCACTTCACTTCAGCTTTGGTGGTATGGGTAGTTTTAATCACATTTAATTTAATTACAGAAATTAATTACAGATGTAACTAGTTGCAAATCATTTTAAATATATGTGCATAATAAGCGCATTGTAAATGACCGATTTAAATGTATGTACAGTACATAGTACTTAATTTTACTTTAAATAAAGTATAACCAAAATAGCATATTGTTGATCATAAATAGACACAATTAAGCAGTGTCTTCACATTTCATGCACAATTTGAAAATGAAACATAATTAAAATCTTGTGACTTTTCTCCCATATTGTATCACATTTCATCTTAAAGGGCAGGGAATTTCACCCTAAAAGGAAAAAGTCTTACATCTTTTATTTATTGTCATGTCTGTTCAAATCTCAATTTCTTTTTTCTTTAGATGTTTTATAGATTCCTAGTAGCCAAACACTATTAGCTGTCATTAGCTACATTTACATGCACCCAAATAATCTGTTAGTAATTGGATTGATGGCTCGATTATATTGAAAAGCCTACTCGCAAACACCTCAATCGATCTGACTGAGTTCAATCCAAATTAAATTCCGATTGGATTTAAAGTGGGTGGTTTATGCCTAAAATAATCCAATCAATAGGATAAAATAAATAATGCAAACACTTCTCGGAAAAGATGCACACATACATTGCAAACACTTGCAGTGCACACGCATGTTTAACAGATCCTTTTTGAGATAAGCTCTGTTTGCCTATCTCTTTCAGTCCCCTCAACTAGTCAGTGGAGGGGACTGAATATTTAAAGAAGCTCTTTTGACCTTTATTAACTTTCCTGTCAATTATGTCAGTTAATAAAGATGAAGAGACTTTATTGTCATTGTAATCGTACAACGAAATTTGCTTGGTAGCTCACATAGACCAGCAGCAATAAGCAATATAAGAATAAATAAAAGAATAGACAAAAGAATAAACACAAGTTAAGTGCAACACATACAAAAAAAATAAATCTAAAACGGTATGTCCGAGAGCTTAGAGCTGCTTAATATAAAAAAGTTAATATAAAAAAAAATTATTATACCGAGAAGAGAAATTTTGCACACAGATGACAGTGGCACTGTTTTTTTTTATTTTTTTTTTTTTATAAAATGTTGTATAATGCATACCAGGTCAGTAGGTGGCAACATCACTTTGTAAAGAAACACAACAAGTCTGTGTGCAAACATCCTGTAGTCCAGCATTGCAGTTTTGTTGTACTTGCAAGTACACACAAGTAATATTTATGTGTGTGACGTCACTCCTTTCACAAAATTTCACAAAAGCGTGCACTTTATTAAAACACATTTTAAGCATTTGTAATTTCAGGCCACAAAAATGCCATTGCTGTGTAAATGAACGGTCAAAACGCATATAAGGTTTTACATTTTTAGCTGAAATTGTTGCTATGTTATAAATATAAATACATTTACATTCATTCATTCATTCATTTTCATTTCGGCTTAGTCCCTTTATTAATCTGGGGTCGCCACAGCGGAATGAACCGCCAACTTATCCAGCATATGTTTTACGCAGCGGATGCCCTTCCAGCTGCAACCCATCTCTGGGAAACATCCATACACAACCATTCACACTCATACACTACGGGCAATTTAGTCTACCCAATTCACCTGTACCGCATGTCTTTGGACTTGTGGGGGAAACCGGAGCACCCGGAGGAAACCCACGCCAACACAGGGAGAACATGCAAACTCCACACAGAAACGCCAACTGACCCAGCCGAGGCTCGAACCAGCGACTTCTTGCTGTGAGGCGAACGTGCTACCCACTGCGCCACTGTGAGGCCCCACATTTACATATAAATATAAATTATATATAAATGCTCACATAAACACACATTTGAATTGAATGATAAAGGTAAGGGTTCATATAAACATTTCAGAATGTGACATCCCATTGAATTCTTTCGCACTGTTGAATATTAGAGCATGTAAACATACCTACTAGAAAAATTTACTTTTTTCAGAATATATCATATAGTATTCTCATTGTTTGGTGAATCGTCTGTAAGTAATTTAATGACAATTTTGTCTCCTTGGTAACCAAGTACAATAACATTTCATGTAAATTTGTTAAGACAAAACTGTTGGTAACGGCAAAACTTACACAGCTATGTATGTCTTGTTGGTGTAAACTCCTCAATCTAGAACTAAAAAACATGTTTAAATACATTCAGCATATATTATCTAGCTAAAAGACCAGAGACAGAGTAGCAAATTGCCACTGTTTTTAGCAGCAACAATTCATTCTCCCCCAAAGTCTTTTTATAGCTATTATAGTGCGCATGCCACATTAATGATCTCACGCCACAGGGGTCTTTTATTTCCATCAAATGCCAATGCTACAAAAGAGGAGTATATAGATCTCTCTCACAGTGGACACTTGTTAGGGATTAAACAATCTATAGCACTCCAGATGTGACCCTAGTCGTTTCTGTCAGGCAGCAATTCCTGTGCAGAAGATTAAGGCTCTCGGAAAAAGCATGCCAGTGTAAGGTCAATCGAATCCATCTCCAAAACACACTTACTGTCGTTAAATATCATGCTGAAGATATCAAAACACTGCCCGCAATCTAGCTCGGCAGATGTCTGCTTGTGTTTTGCTTCAGTACGGTGTAGTGGAAGAACTCAGATAATAAGCTTAACTGAAATGACAACACACATTAGGTTCAGAGACTGCACACTTTGGAAAGTTTTCCATATGTCTCAGCTAAATGTGCATTCGGCCCAGAATTAAGGCAAAGCCGATGCAGGCTGTCGCTTTAGTACAAATATGGGCTGTTACTCATGAAGCTCCCCTTCGGCTATACTTCATTACTGACCTAATGAGCCCAAACAAACGAGTAGAGCTCCAGCCCCGCTACAACATGGAGCACACTTTAACCCTGCACTGCATGAGTGTAGTTTGTGCTGAGTGAGCTGACTCAGCTTTCTGCAGAATTTGGTTGGCCTTATTGACCTGTTTTGGACTTGTTGCCTTCCTATGATCCAGGCATATCTCCAATTGTGTTCCCTATTGCTCAAATGACCTTTGAAATATGGTTAAAACTGTCATAGAATGCAGTTTTCAGCAAGCTAAGAAAGCTTGCAGTACATGTATAGAGATTCCTGAGGTAAACTGTTACTACATAGTCCCGTTTTGGCCTGATCTGTTGCGATGCTTAAAAAAAAAAAAAAAAAAAACATTAAAAAAATGTAATAATAATAATAATAATAACAACACTGGCTGTCAAGATTCAAGAATTGATTGTTCGTCTAATTTATTGTATCATATTATTCTATGGTCTGTTGACATTCTTGATTCTGATTAGCTGGAAGGTGTGCAGTAAAATTGATTAATGCACAGGCAGTTCCAGTCAGTTTTGATCACAGTTCAAAGTAAACGCACTTCCCCCTCAAATATTATCTGTTACCATAGTAATGCAGTGACAGTTGCCTAAACCTGATTTATCTGTGTAATCTCGAGGACACTGACATGTGCTTCACCAGGAAGCCGATGGGGATCAACCACCTTGCAAATATGCCCCAAAATATTTGCAAAGAGGTGGCCATACATTATATAAGCTAGTATATTTCATGCATACACACAATCTCTCTCACACATGCACTCTATCTCTCTCTATCTCTCTCTCTCTCTCTCTCTCTCTCTCTCTCTCTCTCTCTCTCTCTGTCTGTCTGCCTCTGACTGATACATGCAGTAGATAGTACAATAGCACAAGTGACATCACTGTGAGGGGTAGGGTTAGTGTAGGGGATACTATAGGTGTACACAATAAAAAGTATGCATGCAGATTCAGATTGCATGTGCACCTGGACTGCAGCCAGATGTTTCTCCTGACACTGACTTAATGCAGGGACTAGGAGATCTAACATTTTAAACTGACACAAATTTGGATGAATACTGTGCTGCAAAGAGTGAAAACTTTTCACTTTATAATTATATCTATAACTTATTTTAGGTTCTTTGCCTCCACATCGTGTGTTAATATCCTTAACATGCAGCAATCTGTTTATTATCCCTTAGGTATTCAACAACTAACACTGCATCTGGGATGATTCATAACATCCCAACTGGAAGACACGCATGTTTACACTGTTTTTGTTTGTTTGTTTTTTCAGTATTTAATTGGCCATTCCACCGTCCTGATTACATCACATGCATTGTTAATCAATGAAAGCAATAGTTTGTTGAGAAACAGTGTAATCTGTAATATTTCTTGTCTGCAAAATTACTTTTAGAATTTAGTAATCGCATAGTAGGACACAGTGAGTACTGTAAAAGACAAAATACTGTGCAGACCTACATCCTTACATGTAATACCTATTTTATTTTAAACTTTAGCATCCATCCTGATTCTTTTTTTGGCGGGCTACTTTTTTTTTTGAGAGTTTAAGGTTCTTTATTTCCTGCATTTTTGTTTGCCAAATCCGTAGCTAACATAACATCTCATTACTGTGAACTACACACTATTAACATTCTCAACAGGAATAATTGTTAACAAATCGATTTTCTTTTGACCACGATATAAAGTTTGTGTGAAATCATATTTATCTTGGCCATCAAAAAGTGTGCCATAATTTTCTTTGATCGTGAGCAGTGCAGCAAAAATAGACTCACGAGATGGTCCTGTTGATGTTCATGATCTGCTTCTGCTCCTGGTGTGAATGCACTAATTTGTTAACAAGTTACGGCGAACAAAACGCTTATGCTTGCAGTGTTAAAATGGCCTTCCTCTCTTCTGCTTACCAAAGCTGCATTTATTTGATCAATCTAAATCAATCTAAAACTGTAATGTACAATCAATTATGACCTTAATGTATTGTAGTAATAATGTGACCCTTTTTGCTTCTTTGGAACCATAATTATTGTGAAAAGCACAATAAAAATAAACGTGAATTTAATTGAAACTTGAATTTAATTGAAACAGTGTTGTGAAATAAAGTTTTTCTTTGTAAATGTATATTAAAATATAATTCATTCCTGTTATTCAAACCTGAAGTATTACAGCTTTATTACTACAGTCAGTACTACAGTCCAGAAATCATTATTTTGCCCTATTTTGTTGCTTTGATGTGATCAGTTATTATTGGTCCTTTATTATTAATTAATAACATCTTATCATCAATAAAGTTGAAAATATTTGTTCATGTTTTTAGAATGGATTTTACTTTTGTAACATTAAAAGTGACTGTACTGTATGAGGTAAAAAACCTAATGTTTACAAATCAGCTTTTGGCAAGCAATATTTTTAAATATTAAAGCTGTGTAACAGAAACTACGCAACTGTGTTTTTTTTTTCTTTAATACAGTGAACCTGTGCTATCACCAAAATACATTTACTGGTAACACAAGACACAATACATTTCTTTTTGACAAGTACAAATACATATCAATCCACCTCCACTTTGGCATAGTACGTAGGTACATTATCCAAACAAATATTTTCAGACACCCAAAATTCTCAGCCCTACTCGCCTCCAGCCCACGTCTCATCCCAGAAGGCAACATTCTTCAATCCAAGCTCCCAGAAATCCCTTGAAAAAGCCTTTGGTCTCTGTAGTGCTGCTGCAGTAATGCTTGCCCTCTGCTCAAACACCATATTAGCCCAATTGGCATTACCCTCAATAACACAAAGTACAGTGATTCATGTAAAGGGAGGCGTTTTGCTTTTTTTTACTTGGACTTGCCAAGGCCAACACTTGTTAAAGCGCAAAGCCTTTAAGTGGCTCCTTTTTCATCTTCACTTGACAATTCAGTAGAGGCAAAGACTCTAGTGGAAGATGTTGGCTACATCAGAAAACAAACTGGTGTTGGCTGAAATGTAATGACAAAAGTTCGCTGACATCCATAATTTAGGCTCGCTCATGAAACATGCACAGTAATGCTAATTAGCTTGTACCAATTTTCTGCGCATTTACTGCTAGCTTTTCGAAATATGATGTTTCCTCTGGTGATTGTGTGTCATCTTAATGTTTTCAGCTTAATGCCTTCATAAACTCAGTACTGCTCTGTATCCCTCCAGAATAGACTTTTTAAAATGAAACAATCAAGAAGGTATTTAAAGTGCATATTTTCTGCTTTAATGAGTATGCTCAGAGACTGTTTTGCATAAAAGTTGCTGCATTCGGTTGCATCTAGATACACAATGTATCCCTATACACTTGATTTAAACAGCTGTACTTTTTAAATACTTCCAATTTGGATGTGAACACTGAAATTAAATATTTAGGTGTGCGCTGAAAGTCCATATTCGTTACACATTTGTAACTTAAATGGTTTTGTAAATAGCTAAAATAACAACATTGCTTTCACTGTGTATTAAGGTATTTATTAAACTGTAACTCTTCATTTAACTACTGAGTAATATCAATTACTTACATGTACTTATTTCTTAGAGTTAGAATGCTGGTTAGAGGTTAGTATGCTGTTTTGGGTTAGTTGTACATAATTATACATGATTCATTTTAATGACTGTGTGGAACGTGTAACAAGGGCACCTTCAAATAAAGTATTACCCAGACTTTTTGTCCCAAAATATACAGACCTAACTGTATATTTTTATTGCAGTGGTTTATAACATTGCTGTAAATTACACTATAAAGATTTGTTCCAGTATTACTTCCATGTATAAAAACTGTTTTTAATTTAAGCCATACTAAAATAAAAAGGGTTTCTCCAAAAGAAAACATTACAGGAAATTTCCTTGGACTGTTAAACATCACTTGTGAAATATTTGAAAAAATAATAATAACTTCACAGAAGAGCTAATTATTTTGCCTTCTGCCTTTATTATCAGTTCATTGTTTAGACCCCATTTTGGTGATATGATAATCTCCGAAGCTCAACTCCTGTGCTTAGACTTTCATCTCGTCTAGAAGTCTCCCCTTGCTGAGCGGATATAAAGAAAGAGTTGGCCGAAAGACTCAGGCCCAGAGGAGGCCACTGTCAGGATGCGTTAACCTCACAGAGACTGTTGGCTTTTCTTTGCTCTCAGAGGTGAAGGGCTTTATGCCGCAGATATAGTTCTGTTCCTCTGTACATTTAATGAAAAATCCTACTCGGACAGAAAGCACAAGTATTGCATTTCAGTCCACCCTGGAATCATGAAACCGGGAAATAAAATCATTGAAGCTACTGAAGTGTACTGTGTGTCACATGCATTCAGATGGGAATTCACTGGGAATGAATTGCAGTCAGTCATTTTAGAAGCTGGTTTAAAAAGAACAAATACATTTTTTTAAATAAAAAAAAACTAAACAAATGAGTTAGCAGCCTAAACAGTAAAGCATTTGCTTTAAAAAAGATATAAATTTGTGTAAAAAGTGTGCAGTAAAAAGAAACCCTGAACATTTTTGTTTGTTTGTTGTGTTGTAAAACATATCCAAGAGAAATTTATTTTTAAACAAGAAAAATGTGATGGATTTGATTAGTCCTTCCAGGAAGATGAGAGTATGAGGATCACTTTTATTATTTTATTGATTCATATGATTTATATGACAGACAGACAGTTGTGAGTAATTTCAATTGTGATTGTGACCTTGGACTACAACACCAGTCATAAGTGTACATTTTTGGGAAAACAGATTTATGCATTATCTAAAAGCTGAATAAATAAACTTTCCATTCATACATAGTTTTAATTATATGCATGATACAATTACGGTAGGAAATTTACAAAATGTCTTCATGGAACAGGATCTTTACTTTAGAATCTAATTTTATAAAGAATGGCAACATGGCCAAAAATGGTAACACTTTATAATAAGGTTCTATTAGTTATTGTTAGTTAATGCATTTATCGTAACATGAACAAACAATGAACAATACATGTATTACAGTATAATAAAGAAAATGAATGAATGAACTATGATTAATAAATGCTGTACAATTATAGTTAATAATTAGTTCATGTTAGAAAATACATTCACTTATAAAACCAATAAAGTGTATCTCAATTTAAAATAATTTGAAAACTCAATTTGTTTTATACATATATATAATATAAATAGGGGCCTCACAGTGGCGCAGTGGGTAGCACGTTCGCCTCACAGCAAGAAGGTCGCTGGTTCGAGCCTCGGCTGGGTCAGTTGGCGTTTCTGTGTGGAGTTTGCATGTTCTCCCTGTGTTGGCGTGGGTTTCCTCCGGGTGCTCCGGTTTCCCCCACAAGTCCAAAAACATGCGGTATAGGTGAATTGGGTAAGCTAAATTGTCCGTAGTGTATGAGTGTGAATGGGTGTGTATGGATGTTTCCCAGAGATGGGTTGCAGCTGGAAGGGCATCCGCTGTGTAAAACATATGCTGGATAAGTTGGCGGTTCATTCCGCTGTGGCGACCCCAGATTAATAAAGGGACTAAGCCGAAATGAAAATGAATGAATGAATATAATATAAATATGTGTGTGTGTGCATTTTAAATGTATAAGAAAAAGCATAAAAACACTAAAAAGATACAGTACATAAAAAGGATTATTTTTATGTGTTATAAACACTTTGAAGAAAGGTTAAACAAATGGTTAGTCTTTAGCCCAAGCATGACTCGGCACGAGCAGGAACTCTATTGTGGAATAACGAGATTTACTGAATTTATTTGTTTGCTTATATATTTATTTTATAAAAGGCGAAGTGATTTCAGTGCACCCGCCACCCCCGCCTGTCACCTCATAATTAAAATATAAACAAATAAATAAAAGTAAACAGGAACGTGAGGGAAAGCGAAAGAGAAAAGAGGTGTATGTAAAACAAACACACGCACACACTGATACACACATCTCAATCCCAGCAAGCGGTGCATGAAATATAGAGCCGTCCTACTTTCTAAAGGTTGTAATTAATGTAATGCCCCATCCCCGATCCTCCCCGCGCCATTTCCACCCGACAAACGGGAGGATCCTGTTAGCTCTTCGCTAATCCAGCTCAGGGTGGCACAGTTCCCAGATCATCGAGTGGTTGGACACAGAGAGATTACAGCTAACTGAGGAAATGCGGGCCAGGCCTGTGACACGGTCGCTTTTCACACACATTCACATCTCCTCCTAAACACTAATGGCACCTTTACACTGTGTCCCAACCTGAACTTCTGCATCAGTCACTCAGTCATCATTAAATGCTGCCAGTCTCCAGACCTACCCAGGTTTATTTGAAGAACTCCAAAAGCTTACCCATGTTATGATTCTTGTGCCCTGTCTTTTGTTGCTTTACTTCTACTTTGTTCTCCCTTGTTTTATGTGCTGCGCCCCATCATTTGTCTCCTTGGTTTTTAATTGTCTGCTCCCCTTATTACCTGTTCCCTGCTATCAGTCTTTTGTCTATTTAAGGCCCTTTGTTTTTCTTGAGTTTCAAGAAGATTTTGCTTATGCTGTTTATTTAATAAATGCTTATACTGCACGTGGAGCAGTGTCTCGCCTGTTTACAACCTATGCCTATTCGGTGCATAATAAACATATTATCAGTAATGGAATATTATAACAGTATTTTTTATATAAATATATATATATATATATATATGACTCTGTTCTTCTGGTCTATTTATTTGTATTGTATTTACTTTGTTTGTTTGTTGTTTGGGTGCGACACGATGGCTCAGTGGTTAGCACTGTCGCCTCACAGCAAGAAGGTCGCTGGTTTGAGTCTCTGTGGCATTTCTGTGTGGAGTTTGCTTGTTCTCCCCGTGTTCGCGTGGGTTTCCTCCGGGTGCTCTGGTTTTCCCCACAGTCCAAAGAAATGCGTTATAAGTGAATTGAATAAACTAAATTGGCCATAGTGTATAAGTGCGTGTGTGAATGTGAGAGGGTATGGGTGTTTCCCAGTACTGGGTTGCAGCTGGAAGGACATTCGCTGCGTAAAACATATGCTGGAATAGTTGTCGGTTCATTCCGTTGTGGCGACCTCTGAAATAAAGACTAAGCCAAAGGAAAATTAAAGAATGAATGTTTGTTGTTTTTCATTTTGCTTTGGGGGGTTTTTTGGTGTAGTTTTTTTTTTATTTCAATTACAATATAAACTATATAGTTTTACTAATTTTAGCCACTTTTACAAAAGTCAAAAATACTGTTTATGAGTCAAAATAATTTATTTATTTGTTTTATTTTCTTGCCAAAAAACAGAATTTTACGTAAAGGTTACCTTCCATGGAGAAATTTTGTACATTTTCTTCCATAAGTATGTAAAAACTAAATTTTTAATTAGTAAAATGATTAATGATTTAATTAGTAAGAACCTAACTAAAACTAAATTGTATAGTTTTAAAGCCAATTTCTCAACATTTAGATTTTTTTCAACCCTCAGATTCCAGATTTTAAATTGGTTGTATCTCTGCCAAACATTCCCTATAACGGCAAATGGAAAGCTTACTTATTCAGCTTTTGTGGTTCAGGGTCACAAATGTATAATAGATGAGTCCCTTAGAATTTTGCTACATTTATTTTTATTGTTTTGTTAATCAAAATAAACGTACATTTACGTAACAACTGGAGTTGCTCTCAGCTTAAGTTACCATCAAATGTGCATTTTTCAGAATGAAGACATGTAATATTATTATTTCATGTGCAGGTCTACCAACTAAGGTGCCGCTACTCGGTGGCACTGTTCTGAAAATGTTAGTCTGGAGCTCTGGAAATCCCAGTAAACTAAAAACAAATGACAGATTGTAGTTTATGTGTATATGTTGAATGCTTTATCAGAAATATAGTATCGAGCCCCAGCTGTTCCCAATGGCTGCCCACTGCTCCGTGTGTGTATTCACGGTATGCGTGTGTGTGTGCGTGCGTGTGTGTGTGTGCGTGTGCGCATACGTGCCTGCATTCACTGCTGAGTGCTCACTTTGTTGCGTTAAAGGCAGAGCACAAATACCATGTCACCATACTTGGATAAATGTCACAACTTTTTTTTCCTAAATCGTGAATAATTGTCTTGCAACTTCTATTGTGCTTCTAAATTTTCTGCTAGCACTTCTGAAATTGTCAGTAAGAGCCTACAATGCAAACATGTAAAAGCTTTCTATCATTGTAAACATTACAGAAGCTCCTTCTGAGAAAATTAAACTCACTTCTTTGTAAAAATATGTTCACCAGCACATGTTTTTTGAGTCTGAGTTGCTTCAGATAAAGCAGATCCATTCTTGTACAGCTGAGTGCCATACATCATAACACTCTTATGTATACAAGAACTCCTTCATTGAATATTTATTTCACAAATCTTTCTTTACGCTTCATGTTAAGTCTTCATACATGTTTAACTCAGATGAAGCAGTTTGTGTGACATCTAAGGCTGATGCTCACTGTACGGCTCTCAAAACAACCGAAGAGATTTTTTTATACATATTTTTTCCACTCCCCTGCATGTTATGAAGATTTCACCAAATGTAATACAGCGATAAATAACTCTGCACAACCAGAGATAATTCTACAGCACTGCAAGAGTTTTCCACAGACATAAACTCACTGTAAAACATTTCCAGGGTTTGATTAAACAGTAATTAGTCACACTAAAATGTAGTATTTGGAATACAATATGAATGCAGAATCAGTTCAGGCTTTAATATTTTCTGTCACAAGACAGGAAATTACTATAAAAATGACCGTATTTCATTACTGTGCTTCATTTGATGTCACCATTATGATGATTAGCGTTCCCTTCGGCTGGCAAGTTGGACTTGATTCACTTTTAATTTTCAATTTCTCACAGTCGATTTAAGGTGCCTTTTACACAGAATTAATTTTGCCTTTAAAAATGTGATATGCAGGTTAGTGGGCATAAAATAAAATAAAATAAAATAAAATAAAATAAAATAAAATAAAATAAAATAAAATAAAATTCCTCTGAATTTACTTGAGCTCTAACTTGAGCTCTGTCTTTTCATATCATGCTGGAGATATGTCATAGAAGTGGTCATAGCATATTTGCATAAAATATGAAAAATGATGGAAAAGCGGAATAATATGCACAATTATGATTGCAGTACTTCTCTTCTCTGTACTTATACCCGTCAACAAGGCATGCAGATATATTAATGGTATAATTTATTCATGTCGCAATGCATGCTAGGAACTCAAGCTCCAGCACATTAATGTGAACGTCGCAGCCATGATTTATGTGAGGCTTGAGTTTATGCAGACACAGCTAATCGTTGTGATTCTGAAGTAAAACACTACTGTACATTACAGTGCTTTCTAGCATAGGACTGCATTACACACTGCATGTGATTGAATAATGTCACTGTACAGACATGATTTAATTATAGAAAACCTACTGCAAAATTACAGTGAAAGTACGGCAACTAGTGGCGTAATGTAGTCACACAAACTTCAGTGACTTGTAAACTTTTGCAGCCTCTCCATATTTTGACTTTTATTTTCAGCATTTGTTTTTCTTTTTCATATTCTTTCTAGGCTATTTTGTACATCTACTTCAAGGTATAACAGGAACTTTTTTCCAGCTTTATCTTTTTGGTATTTATCTTTCTGTCTTTTTTCCTGACAGTGTCTCTGACTTGTGACATTTAAAGTAGGCAGTTTTTCAGAGTTTGTTCTTTGTGCTTTTTTACCATAGGTTTGCTGTAGAATTACTGGCTGAAGGTTCTTTTTTATATATATATTTTAGACATTCAGGCACACAAGAGTGTTTTCTGGTGAGAGAGTGTTTTTGTTTTCTTACTGAATGATTGGAAAGATTGGAAAACTTTCTTTCTTCACATTCTGATTGATAGTCGATTTTTGATACAATGTCATTACCTAACATATTTTAAAACATGAAAGAAGATAAAATAAAAATCTAAATATGTCTCTATACTGTAGAAACACTTCTGTGCAAAGATATTTACACACGCACGCACGCACACACGCACACACACACACACACACACACACACAGTAAAGTGCTTGTCACTGTAAGAATGTCTTGATTTCACACAAAAATGAAAATTACCTCATCATTTATTCTCCCTCAAGTGGTTTTAAACCTTTATAAGTTTCTTTGTTCTGTTGAGAACAAAAGAAAAGAAAATGCTGGTTGCTGGGATCTATTGACTTCCATAGTAATTCCTTTTTAGCTACTAAGGTAGTCAATGGTTACAAAAAACAGCATTTTCCAAAATATCTTCTTTTACATTTGACAGAAGAAAGAAACTCAAATAGGTTTTGAACAAGCGGAGGGTAAGCAAATGATGACAGGCTTTTCATTTCATTAGACTTCTTTTGGACGGTGCAGTGGCTCAGTGGTTAGCACTGTTGCCTCAAAGCAAGAAGGTCACTGGTTTGAGCCCTGGTTGGGTCAATTGGCATTTCTGTGTGGAGTTTCCATGTTCTTCTGGGTTTCCTCCTGGTGCTCCGGTTTCCTCCACAGTCCAAAGACATGCGATATAGGTGAATTGAATACACTAAATTGGCCGTAGTGTATGTTTGTGAATGAGAGAGTGTGTATGGGTGTTTCCCAGTGCTGGGTTGCAGCTGGAAGGGCATCTACTGTGTAAAACATATGCTGGATAAGGCGACCCCTGATAAATAAAAATACTAAGCCGAAAGAAAATGAATGAATGAATAGACATCTTTTTTTTAACCATTAAAACAGTCCAGATATCTAATGTATTGTTACATTAATTTGATTGTGCTAGTTTGCCCAATGAGATATGAGAGCTAGTTTACTATATGGAGCACCAGAAGAGCTGTTTGTATTTACATATTTGTGCTCAAAAATAAGCAACACTTTTGTTAGTTTGGTCAGTAAGATCTGTTTTTAAAAATTATTTTGTATCCTAAAACTCAAGCATCCCTGTGCTCTCAAACATGAGTCAAAAGATGAATTTCCTTGCTACAAATTGTTAGTAAATCTGGCCCTACATTTTAGCCATTACAGACAGGACAACTGTATTATTAAAAGCCAGCAAAAGACCTTTAAGTGAATCAGTAAAGTCAGCTGAAGCTAAGCGGTGAACATCACACGTCTGCACAGCATGAAAGCAGTGTGTTGGAGGAGGTCTGCTTTGCTAGGCCGGCTGTGAGGTGTCGTAATCAATTGAACGTTCCACTGAGGAGAAACCCCTGAAGGCCCTCATACCCAGCCAGAAGTAGGCCGCTGTGAACTTTCTGCAACGCTGCCCTCAAAGACATGTGTCTTAATTAAAACCTGTGAGTTGTTAGGTCCTCCAACTTTCTCCTTCTCCTCCTCTAGTGCAGCATGGACTCTCCACGGGACTAGAAAAAAAAAAAAGAACCGCCTCTGGAGGAAACGATAGTCTGAGTTTGCCGGTGACAGGACAATGCTGTATTTCCAGTCTCAGTAATCATCCAATTTGGTTTGCAAAAAAGTTCACCATAGAGAATGAGTTTATAGCTAAAGGTTATGGGTGGACAATATGGAGAAAAAAAATTATTTTCAGAAATAATCATGATTTTATCATGATTCATTTTCATTAGGGCTGTCCAATAAATTGAAATAAAAAAATTGTGAGATGTGTCATGCACTTCTTGTCAAGGAAGCACAATTCTGTAACCATTCTAAGGCTAGAAGGCACACTCATGTGGAAACTGCAAATATGTCCTGAGGAAGAAAAGCAGAAAGTCTACTTGCTGAATAAACAGTGGATTCAAATGCTTTCATTGATTTGTGACTAATAAACAAGACTACAATATGGTTTATCTGAGTAGTTTTCATTATAAATGACCTTTTAGTGACCTGAAGCTTAAGCGAACTTGGGTTCTGTAGCAGGACAATGATGCAAAACACACCAGCAAGTCTACTTCTGAATGGCTGTAGAAAAATAAAATGAGGACTTTCGAGTGTCCTAGTCAAAGTCCTGATCTGAATCCAATTGAGATGGTGTGGCATGATTAAAAGGTGGTTCATGCTCGAAAACCCTCCAATGTGGCTGAATTACAATTCTGCTAAGATGCACGGGCAAAAAAAAATTCCTCCACAGCACTATAACAGAGTCATTGTAAGTTATCAAAAATGCTTGATTGCAGTAGCTGCCGCTAAGGGTGGTCCAACCAGTTATTAGGTGGCACAACTAAAGCACAAGTGCGCAGTCGACTAGCTTGCACACATGCAGCAACCAAAATTCAAAATAGCGCAATATTTTGTTCTGTGGATATTTTGCTCATGTACCTGTAGACTTATCTATGCATGAACTGCACATGCTCAAGGGAAATGAGCCAAGAGGACATTGATATGTAGTATACTTATTCCTGCAGCTTGCAATAGCACTGCTGTGCTGTCATGGCAACACTGGCAAAATGACACCTCTTGACTTATTCACTGTCAGTGAAATTTCAATGCCAAAAAATATGGTTATTTATTGGCTTGTGTTTTCCAAAAGGGTAGCATCTGCCATTACACTTATAGAATAAACATAAAGGTGCAGCAAATGCAGGTTAATGTAAAGGCAAATATCATTCAATTCAGCAGTACAAAACCACTAAGCTATTCACCAAACATGCAAAATGTCACTTTTATAATGATCTAAAATGATAGTTTGAAGATTTAAAATAGAGAAAGAGTAATTTGTATTAGCATAAGCTGTCACAAAGAAAAACACAAGTACACAAGTACAATAAGCACAGTACATAACAGCCCAGCCTTGGGTGAAGGTATTACAGTATATTAACAGTGATTTAAGGCAAATAGAAAGTAATTTATTGGAAAGTTATGAAAGAGGCTCAACATGGTATGAGATGATTTTTAAACAATGTAAAGCCATAGATCTCCACTGATAGAAGATCCACTTTTACACGATACAACGATATTTCATAAAATGTGGATCATGGAGACATTTTAATCTTTTACGATCAAATATCGCAATATCACACACCCTTACTAGAGGTCATTCGGTCTCATGTCTCGTAGCTCTTTACACAAGCGGAGACTTTAAAGAAAAAGCAGAGGTCGAGCTTAGCAGTAAGGCTGAGGTTAAACATATTTACTCTCTTTTGCTTTGCTTTATGAACTCGAAAGCAATAAGCTCCTCCGTGATGACCGGAGCTCTGCATGCTGCTGGAATAAAAGAACACATAAATGGAGGTAGTGATGTTAAATCAAGTTGTCAGCAGACATAAAGTTGCCTCTGGTGCTTGAATGAGCCCCGGGCGTTTCTGTTGTGGGTTTGAAGAGCTCGCTAGCTCATTTGCTAGCTTGTTAAGTTGTACTCTACAATACACCAATCAGTAAAAAACTTCATTGGCGTTGAAAGATCATTAAGTCCTGTTAGTCGACGTAGGTGTTCGGTTTCATTACAAAGACTAAAAGGCTTTAAAGCTATGGCTTCTGAAGTTCAGTGTTCAGATTATCCAATCCAATAGGTCAATGCACCATGCTATGCTTTTTTTTCTGCCTTTGTAAAGCAGTTTGCCTGTCAGGAACTCATAATGCTCCTTTATCCCTGCAGATTTCCATACAAAAGGCTTTCAATAGCAATTAGTCTTTGATTAACAGTATAAGCACTTGATGAGACAAGCTTTGATTGTAGCTCTTTTGAAAGATTTATTTTATTTTATTATTTATCTTAAACTGTTATTACAGCTGTTGCATGCAGATTCAAAATGCAGACCTGTTTTTGTTATAGGAGTTGCTTTAGTTTGTTATCATGTAAATTAAATGTTTTATTTGTGTTCATCTGTTACAAATAATAATTGGTCATAAAAAATCTTAAATTTAATTTTAAAATGCTATTATTGTGTTATTGTGCCTAGAACTGTATATCATGATGCCTTTAATGATATCATGATACGTATTTATTTTTTATTTCCAATTAACATCAATCCTCGTATATTAGACTGAAACTAGTTTTTAATTAATATTTTATGAAGTAATTAGAATGCAATGCAATTTATTAATTTGCCCTTTTTTGCTTCACACTTCAATTAAATGCACATACCTGAGTACACAAATATAATCACAAGCATTGTTACAGTTTCAACAGAATTACTGTGACAATACTCTTTTTTTCCGTTTTTTTATTATATACACAAAGATGAGTGGAGTGCATTCATTCATTCATTCATTTTCATTTCGGCTTAGTCCCTTTATTAATCTGGGGTCGCCACAGCGGAATGAACCGCCAACTTATCCAGCATATGTTTTACGCAGCGGATGCCCTTCCAGCTGCAACCCATCTCTGGGAAACATCCGCATGTCTTTGGACTTGTGGGGGAAACCGGAGCACCCGGAGGAAACCCACGCCAACACAGGGAGAACATGCAAACTCCACACAGAAACGCCAACTGACCCAGCCGAGGCTCGAACCAGCGACTTCTTGCTGTGAGGCGAACGTGCTACCCACTGCGCCACTGTGAGGCCCGAGTGGAGTGCAAATAAAAAGAAAATAAAACAATTACAGAGCCCAATGACCTAGTCTGCATAGTTTCTACATGAAAATAATTAATCATCAGAGCAAATTATGGTTAACAAAGACTTCCAGTGATGCAAGTCTTTTAATTACAGGGTTCTGAAAACGTGCTTTCCACATTAGTGCAGCAATATGGAAATAATTCAAGCATGTTTATCAAAGTGATAAGTCATGATTGGTTTAAATTGGTTTCACAGCCTTTCTCATCTCTTTCCCGACATCCCAAAACTGTGTTCCAAGAATAACTGAAGTATAGTTAAGACAGACAGCATTTTATGTTTGATAGAATGATTATATGTTTGTCATTACAGGGCCACAGCAACAATCTAACAGAAACGAGAGAAAATTTCCATTTCTGCTTTGCTGCTTGTTGCGGGATCTATTATATGGTGCCCTTATGTGGGGAAAAAAAATGAGGGCTGAGTCACAAGCTGCACAGATTGAAAATCAACAAGAGTCCTCTATTCTGATTGGACAGCTTGCAGGTGATTAGCAAAACATTACAAACGCTCATGCTCAAACGCCATAAAATCCATCCGTTTCCTTGTCCACATAAAGGAGGGGACTGAGAGTGACATTGCCAAAAAATATCATTAATAATAACAACGACTTGGTGAAGGAGATCAGCTCACAGCCATTTATCTAGAGATGACAGCCGAGGAAGCGCTGAGGAACATAAGTTTTATGAGCCTGGATGGTATTTTTACACAGATGCTACTTGGCATGCAGTTCATAGTGAGGGTTTGCCCCGGACCATCAAATTATCGGGCTATTCTTGTAATCTTCCATTTCTTCATGCTGCCATCTCTGCAAACATGTCATATGCTTTGAGTTGTGAGCATGAAGACAAACCTGTATGCCATTGCAGATGAATTATGAGTCATTTCGGTAGAATAATAAGAAATTAGCCATTGGCATTGTCAACAAAGCTCATACTGTATGTAACGTAGCATTTGACGTAGCTCACATCACTTATTATTAAGCACATTTCAAATGGAAATAACAAGAGGGGAACAACAGAGACTTCATCGCTGCTTGTCTTTAGTGGCTGACAGTTTGGTCGCTAGTGGGTGTTCCCACTACTGATTGCCTAGTTACATTTGTGAATCTCTCTGGGTTCACGAAAAAATATAGGCTCAAGTCAGCACAGTGAGTCCAATGGTTGGTGCAGGAGACGTGGTTGATTGAAGTATTGGCTACCCACTACAACACATGAATTACATGTTCTCCACTGACTTCACTCCCATTGGTAATCTCTTGTGAAAGTCGCTTCTCATTTTCATAAAGTAGAGCATTTCGGAACTTTTATAGAGCATCTCCTGTCACTTGCCATGCCTACATTGTGTCGCCAACAGTCACTGTCGTTCTCGTCACCAGAAATCACCAGCTCTCCATGGAAATTAATATGATTGTGCCGATTTGTCGCTGCATGTTGCAAATCACAGACTGATACATTGCACATGTGATCAATAATATGCTTGATCCAGGCTGCATTCGATTGGCCATGTTTCTTAGTGAAATTACAGAAAATGAGCATTCACCCCTCTTATTTTTAAGTTTATCTAAGCTTATATTAGACCTAAAATGTATGTGGGACTCTTATTTTGAAAACAGGAGAAACAGGGAGACTACAGTCCACCATGTCACATAATTTTATTGTTATCTATATGTTAAACAATGCAGATGTTGAATGGTGGCACATGTGTGCATATACTACTAAAAAACAATGTCTAGAAATGTAAAAACATGGCACGGAGCCTCTTGTCTGATATGCAATGAGATTTAAGGAGCATTTCTCAGCCAGCAATCTGTTCACAGCATGCAAAAGTTGGGATAAATTGTTTTTAAAAGTATTCAGCAACGCCCCAAACAGAGATAAGGTCTGTTTAAGTGTATCTTTTGTTAATTTAACATGAATATAGTGAAATGGCAGAATATGTTTGTAATGAGACAACAAGCACATTTTGACTGCTGAGTATTCAACACACATTTATGCATTGTGTCATATCACTCCGCTCTTACAGTGATTTCTCTAGAGTGAAATAACACCAATACTATAACTTACCTAAGTCACATACCACACTATGAAGATTTCAGTGAACAATTTAACTTATTGAATCAATGCACTCTGTGGTATCTTTAATTATTCTGCATACATCTGAATGAAAGTCCATCATTAGAAAGAATTTATATAGTCACCTTCAACATCTTACACAGACATTTGCCCAAACAGTAGGCACCTGCCTTAAAACACAAGATTACATGACAGAGTTGTTGTCATCTACAACACTGAGGTTACTTTAGAGTAAAAAAAATATAGATAAACTGGTTTCTCAGCTTGCAGAAATTATCATTTTTTGTTATTCATATATTTCACTAATTTCTAAGGAAGTGACTAGTTTTATTCCCTTAAAAACGTCGGGTGGGGACTGTGTTTTGTTTTTTTAACACGTTTTATGCGAGATACGCAACTTTTGATGAAAGCACACCTATGCACCTTTTCTTATCTGTCAACAAATCCTAATTGGTCATCAGTGATTCTTAGTTTAATCCTGTAGTAATCCATGGTTTGCTGATAATAAGGTATGCTCATTTGGATGCATAAAAAAGATGGAGATGTCCGATTGTCCAGATATCAAATAAAAATAAAAAAAGAGAGAGAGACAGAGTTCACAGTTCAAGCCTTAATTTCAAATTGATGATGGTGATACGCCACCATTGCCATTTGTGGTCTTACTCCAACAAGTCATTCTGGAAGTTGCGGTGATAAGTCTTCCCTCCAGACACTGGGAACAGATATGGATCTCTCCTCCTGGTATTTAGCTTTTAGAGGAAAAAAAGGGATTACCTGCAATGGCCCAAAAGCTCTCAGGCTCTTCAGAGTGATTCCCCTTCTAATCGTCCAAATTGAAAAAGTATTTATAGTCAATCTGGCGGCCTGTCTGGGACCAGATAATCAGATCTGGGACGTGCTTTTGTTGCAATTTGTTTTAGGTTGGAGTCCCTAGTGCACATGCACCAGCTAGTTTGGATTAAGTTGGACATTTTTACTCTGATGTACTGTAGAGTGTGAAACCATAGTGAGAATAGTTGGAGAAATGGGTTGATTAATAGGATCCCTGAGCCCCTGAAACACTGAAACACCAACTGTCATTTAGAGTAGGAGCAATTTTAGATGAAGAAGACGCGAGTAGTGCAAAGCCAATCTGTTTGCTAACACACAGGTTGGTGTTTGCTTGTGCTACAGCTTTGATCCTTCAGATGCCTTTACTTTGTTCGCCTATAGATTTAATTGTTTTCAGATTTATACTGTAGATTCATCTGCCTGGTGAAAATTAAGTTCAATAGCTCAGAAAATTAAAAGCATACTTAACCTGTTGGATACAGTAAATGCCCACAGGATAAATGTGGGCTAACAGTGAAAACATAATGTCTAACACAAGTGCACAAAATACACTAATAATCAACTAGACAGGTTAGATGGATGTCACATGGGTCATTGATTAGTGAATAGTCTAGTTTTGTACTATTGTTAGACTTTATTAGATTTTCACTGACAGCCCAAATTAGCTTTGTTTTAGCCAAGACATTCATGTTTGGACATTTATTAGATGTCTTTAAAATATAAAAAATGCTTTCTGGGAAGGCACTAAAAGTAGACTAAAGTCACTTAGTTTTTACAACTACATAGATTAAACAGAAAAGTGTTTCCTTTGCATTTTTGAAAAGTTGAACCGATAACAACTTTGTCTAAAGTGATACACAATAGAATACTGTATTATGCATGGCAGGCCAGTAGTTGTTGATGATACTTTTATATAAAGACACAAAAAATACACAAAGGATCTTATGTGTGCACCTGCACACACAAAATCCTATAGTCTTCTAGTGTTTGAGAAATATGAATGGGCATGATTTCAGTTTTTACAAAAACATTATAACACAGCACAGTTTTCAAGAACTTATCCCATTTGCAACCCATTTTCAAAACTCAGGACTTCTCACTCACTCTCCAGGACATTGTATATAATGTATTTCAATCAAAGAGATTCTACTAGAATGCAGGAGACTTTGAGACCTTCTGGTAGAGGTGTTATGTCTGTCACTATTACATTTCAAAATTCCACAATGAAAAATACTTGAAGACGCTTTAGATTGCACATTAGTGCTGCTTGTTAGCTTAGTTTGTTGCTTACAGGCAGGGGTGCGAAACTTCGCTGAGTGGCAAAGGAGTGATGCTACTGCCTACCGGTGTGTACTGGTTCAATTTGAGCACTGAACTGTCCCCAATATCAAATTATTTTCTCAATTTTGATGTCACAACTGCAATAGTATAAATGTTGGATTTAATTTTTTTTTTTTTTAAAGAGTTTATTTGAAATAACAAAAATAAATTTACTGTACACATTCTCCCCAAAAGCCTAAAGTTTACTTCAGCCATCTGTGTTACACAAATGTAGTCTCCCCGTGACACAACTGGCATCATCAGGATTGCCTGTGAATTTCTGCAAATATCTTTTATTTTTCAGTCAACAATGAGTGCACTTGTGCCATCTATCTTGTCTATCTTGAGTAAACTTTAAAAGTTTTGCAGATACGGCTACGTACAAGATTGAGTGGGACATGGAATAATAAGTATATCCAGGCCCTAACTTACCTTTATGTCAATCAAATGTTAAATTTCGATTTGAATTGCAGTTCTGTTTGCTAACTTAATTTAAATTCAATTCAAATTTCATTCAGAATCATAAAGCCTGTTTCATTGAAAAGCACAAGCAAGCCTCTCCTATACTCAACAGATGTGTAACCAGGATAATGGTTTGAGCTGTATCATTCTAGCACATATAAATATGGTATTAGACTAGAATGAAGGAAAATACAGACATATGCGAGGAGGAGATGCGAGTTTCCCAGCTCTCTTGTTTACAGTGCATAATTTTTTTTGTAATTATTCACTCTGAAGCAAAAACATGTTAAGTGTTCTGTAATCTCCACCTACCCGTGTCACCTTCTCTGCACTCCACCTCAGATGCTGTAAAATATGTATATCTTTTTGTATGTTCTGCACTCATTCTCCACACCGCCATGTTTTCCACCATGTCCTTTACACCTTATATCCTAATTATTCATCTGTGTGACTAAGCAGAGGCACAGCACTCCTGTTCGTATTAGTGTTGGCGTGCGCATTTGTTTCTCCGGTTTCCTTCAGTTACTGTTGGTTGAGAGATTTGGTATAGGGAGTCTGTTTTGCATAACATGCCAGCTGCTATTGTTCATCTGTCTGCAGAGCTTAAATCAAAAACCCTTCAGTGGGGGTGTGCAATGAAACCACAGTCTAAATATGTATGCATATTTGTATGAGTGATAAAATTAGAAGGGTTTTTTTTTTCTTAACTTAAAAACAAATTGAATATGAGCAGTGATTAAAATAGAAGTGTGTTTAAATGAAATGAATGACAGTACCGGCTTAAACCCCTTTTGACTTCAGAGCTGTCCTAATTCTTCATATCATAGATTTAAAGGTGCTGGCAACATTACACATTTTTTTAGATTTTGTTCCATATTGATATGACAGCATCACACAGATCTGTTGATATGATGTGAATCTCCTATTCCAGCACATCCCAAAGGTGTCCTATTAGATTGAGATCTGGGGACTATGGACGTCATTTAAAAAAAACAGTTTGAGATGATTTGATCTTAGTTACCTGGCACATTATTCTGCTGAAAGTAATCATCACAAGAGGAGAACAATGTGATCATAAAGAATGTATATTTTTAGACAAAACACCCATGCTGTCTATAAGTAAAAGGCAGGATGGAAACATGCTTTATATTGTTTAAACCAAATTCTGACCCTACCATCTGAATGTTTCAATTTATAAAAAGGAATTATAAAATTTATACTCATTAAAACTGGCAACCATTTTTCTATCTTTATTGTCCAGTTTTGCCCAATATTCCATCTGTTTCCAGGTTGGACTTTTATAAGATTGTTTGAACATTTAGATGTTTTTTCTTCTGACTTCAACTGTAACAAGTAAAAACACTCCTCTTTTTGGAAAATAGGCTCATTTTACAATTTCCCTAGAGTTAAACAGTTGAGTTTTACCATTTTTTTAATCCATTCTCCTGGATTTCTTCCGGGTCTTCTGAAGGTCAGCTGAATGCATTCAAAACTGTTATAACTCTACTGTTTAATCTAGGGTAGTCTATTTAAGCCTACTTGTAAAAAAAAAAAAAAAAAAAAAAGAAAAAGTGGAGTGTTCCTTTAATGGTGCCTTGTGATCAGGTTGGATCAGTCGTGTCATTCTCCTCTGACATTTGGAAAAAAAATCCAATTTGATCAGCAATTTCTGAAATACACACCACACTTGTTCCATAATTTGATGCTCAGTTTGAACTTCAGCAGATCCTCTTGACCATGTCTACATGCCTAAAAGTACTAAATTCCTGACTTGTGATTGGCTAACTAGATATTTGCATTAGCAAGCAGGGGTGTACCTAATAAAGGGGCTGGTAAATGTAACTGCGCCACAGTTCTGCACAAATCAGTCATTAAATTTTACACTTAGTGTGCCAGATTTGTTCATAACACAAGTTGTTTACAACCACAGTCTTTTTCTGAAAACATGCAAGCAGATGACAGCACAGGTCAGAGATCAAACTAACCTTGCACTTGCACTTCAAATCTCTTTTTTTCTCATGAGGAGCTTCGGGTTCTCTTTCTACTTCTTTACATAAGCCAATAAAGGCATAATGAGGCGACACCATGCTGTCAATTAAAGGCCTAGTTATCTTCTCAGCGGGCTACTTGTTGCATAGCCGCAAGCTCTGTTGTTTAATGCACCCGTGATCATTTTAATTCTCTTGAGAATGCAGGACCTCTGCAGTGGCAACCAAAGGATAAGCTCTGATTAACTTTCGAGCTCCTGCCATTGAGCTTTGAGCTCATGTAAAACGCAAATGGCCTTGACCACTTTTGTAAGCGTATGAACAGTCACCATGGCAGCCGGGGTGTTTTGTCTCCAAATGCATCCTTTTTACTCGCATTGCCAGATAAAGGAAGATAAAGTGGAAGTTTGTGTTGCTATGACGATTAGATTTCAAGCACTCAAAGGAGAGACTAATAGAAGGGAAAAGAAAAAACATAAAAGCTTTGCAGGGAGGATCTGGGGACACCGTCGACAACATGTCTCTCCACAATGGACCCGGGGCCTTTTTCCCAATTACGCCGGCATCCCCTCCAACGAACCCAAGCGGACTGACAAGGATCTTGATGGGCAAGGTTTAATTAAGCTAAAGCAAGCTCATTAAACAGCCAGGCTTAAGCAATGGCAAAGCTCTAAAGGACTTGGAATCGACAAGAGACTTGGAAGTATCCACAATGTCTTTTGAACTGCCTCCATTTTTCGCAGGGCTCATTTAAAAGACCTCCTGTCTGACTATCAATGCCTTGCTATACTCCCACTCTTGGCATGTCAGGAAATTGAGCTCTCGAAAAAAATAAAAACATAAAGGAAATCTGATGAGAGAGTGGTGAAATTGAAATCACTGTTGTATCAAGCCGAAACGACTCCCTCCCATTGCTTTTGTGCTATTCCCATGATAAGGCAGCTGAATAAGTTTCTAGACATGAAATTGTGCTTTGATCAGTAACTCCAAGCCACGTGAGACTGTATGATCCCATCATACATTTCTTCTGGATTGTTTTGTGTAGGAACGGATATGCAAGGAACCCATACAAGTCTAGCATGAGGGTGTCGAGGGACGTCTCCTCTGTCGCCTTCTTGGCTGAGAGCAACATTGCAGTGGCATTTTGCACTATATAAGTGTGCGTGTCATTGTGAAACAGCGAGTGGTGATTAATCACACCCAGGCTTTTGGTCCCACAGCAGTGTCCGCACAGGTTCCGCTGGGGGTACAGCATGGTTCTGTGGGACGTCCAGAGTGCGTTTGACACCAAAAGACAGCAGGCAGACACCTCACTTAAATCCCAGCTGTCACTTCCAGTCTCCTTCAACAACTTACATCCCCACACACAGCCTCGACAGGTCCGACACAATGTCTTACAACAAGCTTTTAGGACAAAACATATCTTTCATAGGTGAAACTGAAAACACTAAATAACCATCTTCTCGCTAGGTTAGTTCATATCATTGCTGAATCTTATCTTGGTGAAATGCTAAAATGATGTTTGAATATGCTTTTTAATAATGCCTCAGGGCACACAAGAGATGAGAAGAGATGAAGAGATGCTATGGGAAGAGATGCTATGGGAAGGCAAAATAAAACGAGGCGATGTCAAAGGTTTAATAATTTCCTTGTGGTAGACAGACAGATATGAATGACTGAAAATAATAGGGTATGTGACATCTCATCCTTTGCTCAGAGGACAACAACCCAAGTAAACTCATTCCAACCAACCTGATTATTGCATTTCTGCAATGAATACGTTTCTGCATGTATGTAAACTGGATTATCTTATCTAAAAGAGAAAATACTCCTCAAAGATTACCAAGATCCTATTTATTTATAGATATTTCAGTAATATTTTAATTGAAGGGGGGTTCATGAATCTCTCATGACACATTTATAAACATGAAATGACACGCTTTGAATTTGAATGAGATTTTATGGATGCTTATGACGACTGTAATTAGGTATCATTCGCTTATTTTAAAAGCAAAGGTGACATTGTTTAAGATGTTTTTGTTATGACAACCTTACATAAACAAAAACGTCACAACCTGTCATAAATATGTCATTAACATGATTGTCATAAGACCTATATAATTGTCATGAATATTTTTCTGACCACTTATTTAGGTGGGAATTTGTCAGTAAAATGTCTCACTAAAAGTCTCAAATAATTAAGATCATTGATATTTAATGACATGTAATGCCATTAACTGTATTGTATTGCAACTGTATTGGCCACATGGCAATCATGTTTATGGCAGATTTATGACACGTTATGTTGTTTTGATAATGTCAGGTTGTCAGATTATGATTTATGTCATTTTGTCATAACTGACATCTCAAACAATGTCATCGTTGCATTTAAAATGACATAACTGATTGAATGACACTTAATGGCAGTTGTTATAAGCATGCATTAAATTGTATTCACATTCATGGCATGTCATGATTATAAAGGTTTCAAGACAACACACTTTCCCCAACACAGTAATGTTTCTAAAAAAAAATGTATAAATAAAATGCTTTAATTTTAGATGCTATTAGTGCTTAATGTACGTTTTAATGAAATGTGTTTGTGCTAAACACATTTTAATTTTACATATGAATATCTACCTACTGCAGAATTCATGCATTAATGTAAATCTATGTGCCTGTACAAAATGGAGAATATACTGTAGCTTTAAACGTAAGTGACAGTTATGTAGGAGTATGTGTGATTTCATTTGGCCTCAGCCTTTTAAGACCTATTAGCAGATTGAGAATAACACGTTTGCAACTTTCCGCAATTACACTAATAACAGTCTATGAACACAAAGGCAAATGTGAGAAGGGCTGCTTTATGATATGTGCTGGATGTGACGCTATATGATATTTTTGCTGCCTGACACATTTGTTTAGTGTTGACTGCAAGTGTACAGATACACACATTAGCAGGTGGTCATATAAAAAGAATAATTACAGAGAGCAAATATTGGGTTTATGATGAAAAAGTTTGATAAAAGTTTCATAAGCATCCATTTTTACCACAGATAATTCTCCCAAAAAGAAGATAAATGTAAAAATACACTATGAATTCTTTAATAAAATAATATTCAAAATAACAGCATTATTTATTGGATGGATTTTTCTTGACTCTTGAAGAAGTGAATGCGTTCTTGATTAATAAACGTAAATAGATTTCGAATGGTAGTTTTACATGAACTGTATAAAAACAACTATCAACAATGATTATAATAATAGATGTTGCTTTAACAGCAGAACATATTAGAATGATTTTTTAAGAAATCACACCGAAAATGAAACATTAAGTCGCAAAGAGCAAATCTAATTTTAAACTATATTTAATAATAAAACAGTTATTTTAAATTGGAATAATATCTTACAATTGTATAGTTTTACTGTATTTTCAATCAAATAATTGCAGCCTTGTTGAGCAGAACAGGCTTTTTTTTTTTTTAAACAAAACAAAAACAATAGTATTGATGCCAAACGTTTGGTTGGTATAGTGTATAT
>CAIGQW010005633.1:4091860-4105106 GCA_903798125.1 Danio choprae | reverse complement strand
TAATAATAATAATAATAATAATAATAATAATAATAATAATAATAATAATAACAATAATAACAATAATAATAATAATAATTGTCGCAACCCAGCACTGGGAAACACCCATACACTCTCACATTCACACACACACACACACGCACACTACGGCCAATTTAGCTTATTCAATTTACCTATAGCGCATGTATTTGGACTGTGGGGGAAACCGGAGCACCCGGAGGAAACCCACCCGAACATGGGGAGAACATGCAAACTCCACACAGAAATGCTATATAATAATAATTCATTCATTCATTCATTCATTTTCATTTCGGCTTAGTCCCTTTATTAATCTGGGGTCGCCACAGCGGAATGAACCGCCAACTTATCCAGCCTATGTTTTACGCAGCGGATGCCCTTCCAGCTGCAACCCATCACTGGGAAACATCCACACACTCTCATTCACACACATACACTATGGACAATTTAGCTTACCCAATTCACCTATAGCGCATGTCAATGGACTTGTGGGGGAAACCGGAGCTATAATAATAATAATAATAAAAATTATTATTATTATTATTATTATTATTATTATTATTATTATTATTATATTTACTATTATTATCATTGTTTACTATTATTATCATCTGGTAATTTTATGAAAATGTACAGTATATATGTCAGCATCGCAACACAGTGCACAGTGCTCTTGTAAATGTGCATCCTGAACTAATCCTGAAAACAAGAAACTGTTGAATAAAGTTGTTATTTTTGTTTTGTTTTAAAACAAAGTACATAAGTATTCTTGTAGCTTAAAAAAATTACAATTGAACCACTGAGAACACATGGATTGTTTTGAGGACGTTTTTGGTACCTTTCTGGGCTTTCAACATTTCAGGATCCTATGGAGGGTCAGAAACCAGACCTTGATTTCTGTCTTCGGAAGATGAATGAAGGTCTTACAGATTTGGAATGACTGTGGGTGAGTAATTACATCTGTGCAGGTGTGTTGAGGCAAGTTGGAGCTGCAGGACATCGGCCCTTCAGGTCTAGAACAAACGCTACTAAGCATAAACAAAATGCCTAAATCCATGCTCAGAAAAAAAGAAACCCTAGGAGCCAAAATTAATCCCTCCATTTAAAATGGAGAGGCTATTAACAGCTTGAGGGGGATTTGAACTGTGAGATGACTTAATGGTTGATTTATTTGTTGTACGCATTAAGTGTTGTCATGCATTTTCAAAGGCTGTAGACCTTTCTGTTGGTCCTTGCATTATCTGACGGTAAGGCTAGTTTTACGGTGATCTGTTCGTCATTCATTTGAGATGTTTCACTGGAAGAATCCCCTCCCTCCTCTCTCCCCATCCCGCTAGCTAAATAGAACAGAATTCACTCTGTTCCGCTATGAGAACCGGCCATCAAATCCTCTTCTCACCATCCACATGGCGGAACTATCGGACAATAGCACTCTATTCAAGAGAGCTTGGGCAAAAATGGTGTCAATGCCATCAAATTGATTCAACAAACCTGGAAAGCTGTAAAGGCAAGACACTGCAGGCAAAACACTGCTTTTTATACACCTATCAATTTTAGTTTTTTACATTCTTCAGTAAAGAAAACAACAAACACATTTAAACTGTTTATTTTGTAGCACCTTATCAATTTGTGTCGGTAGATTTTAATTGCAATACCATTTTAAAGGCGGTTCTCTCAAAATTAATTTTTCCCCTCCATGAGTAATAATTCTCCACTTTAGCAGCACTTAATATAGCACTGTATATTAAATGTCCTTACATGAGTTATCCTGATTATATACAGGATTTTACTAAATAAAATGGTTGCACTTTAGTTTGGGAACCAATTCAGACTATTAACTAATGCTGTGTCTCGATCAGCACCTTAGCTCCCAAAGTCATTCATGTGTGTATGCACAAATTTGGGCACTGGTAAGGACAGTGATTGGCTTGGTTCACCACAGATTTGGTCACACTGAGTGTGCCGTTGTATAAAATATATACAAAATATTTGGGGGTTTTTCAATATAACTTTCCAAGGTTGACACTGGTACAGTAAAGACAGTAAGCTGACATGAGAATGTCTCGGTTGTACAATACTGCTACTGGTATGAACAACAACAGAAATTATATTTTATAGACATTCATTTTTTTACAATACTGCTTAAAGTACATTATTGTTCTGCATACCAGCAAAACTTCCGCCATTAATCAGGTATAAATATTTGATAGATTGTTCTGTACCTGTCTAGCTATGTTTGTTTATGCTTAAATATATATTGAACCTTTCTTTACTTTTTCTAACCGTCATATCACGTGTTATGTTGGCAAGTTGATTGTAATTCATGTTCCGTGCTTTAAAACCTCCATTAAGGGAACATAATGAGCATTGGTGATCCCTGGTTTTCATGGTGACTGTGGGACATTTCAAAAATCAAACATTTCAGTGCACTGGAAGGCTTTTGAGACAGCCTTGAAAATAGCTGCCCACTGAATAGGGAAATGATTGAGAAACTCTGAAAGTTGTGGACAATATATGGACGGAGGCCACTTTTACTCAGCTAAGAACAATGAGAAAGAGTTAGGAAGAGTGTTAGCTAGCGCCATTATTAGCCATCATGTGGCAGCCCCCACACCTGCCACTCGAAGCGTCCATGCTGGCTGGTCACGCAGACGGAGAGTGGGCGACTAATAACGAGAGGTGACACAGAGGCTATGTGAAGTGCCTGCTAAAGCTGTGCCATTTACATTCTCAATGCTAACCGCCAATCCGAAAGTGCTAACTTTAGTGAAACCTCCTCAACCGCCACATGGAATCTTACTAATAAAGCGTTTCAGCCTACATGCTAAATGGAAGGATAATTGCAGGAAACATTATTGCTTTGAAACATGGTGTGTTTTTTGAAGGTGTTTGCAGAGAGTTTGATCCTTTAATTAAGGCTCAAAGAAACACTCATGTATATGTATATAAATATATATATTTTTATTTTTTTTTTTTCAAATATTTTAGTAGATGGTATGTTTTTACCTGTTGCTAATTAGGAAACAGAAGTCGCATTGGCCTGAGGAGGTTGCTATAGAAACAGTGAGGTGTTCTCACGTGTTAAGTGTGCAGTCATTAGTAATGAAATTATCAATAAATCACAAACAAATATATTAAAAATAAAGTGCAGTGTATCTTTTTCAATTTTTAAAAAGCATACATTTCCTTACACCTTAATTAATGTGCACACATCTTTCTCTCTGTATCTCTTAGTTAATAAACATTTGTATTCGTCAACAAATACAAAAAAATACAAGATTCTAACAACTAGCATGAATTATCACTTTACAAATATATACAATAGTGCATTATCTGCTTTAAAAACCATACTAGTTTACTTAAAATATCCATTAAAATATGAGGGGTTTGTTATAATTGAGAAAAGGAAAATGCTACAGTTGTTTTTGTACAAGGTATTTTACTCACAAAATATTTGACAAAAAGGCAAATTCATTAATTTGTAGCCTGGTTTCCCTCAAGGTTTTTTTTTTTTTTTTTTCTTCACTTCGTCAACTGGTGAAGTTTTTCCCTCGCCACTGTTGCCACTGGCCTGCTCGGATCGGGACTTGTGGAGCTGCGCTTCGGTGGATTTGCTCTTCAGTGTTTGAACTTTCAGCAGTGAAACTTAAACCACACTGAACTGAACTAAACTCTAAAACCTGGACTTTACTTGAACTTGTTAAGCTGCTTTGACACAATCTATATTGTATATAAATAAACTTGAATTGAATTGAATTGAATTAATTTCTTAATTTTCCTTCTGCTTAGTTCCTTTATTCATCAGGGGTCGCCACAGGGGAATGAACCACCAACTTATCCAGTATATGTTTTACACAAGCAAATGCCTTTCCAGCTGCAACCCAGCACTGGGAAACACCCATACACTCTCACAAGCACAAACATACACTATGGCCAATTTTAGTTTATTCAATTCACCTGTACCACATGTCTTTGGGCTGTGGGGGCACCCGGAGGAAACCCATACGAACACGGGGAGAACATGCAAACGCCACACAGAAATGCCAACTCACCCAGCTGGGACTCGAACCAGCGATCTTCTTGCTGTGAGGGGACAGTGCTAACCACAGAGCCGCCGTGTCGCTCATTAAAAAGGAAATACTGCTAAAAAAATATATATTTTAATTATCAATTCATGTAAATAAATAAATACATGCAAAATAAACAAAAACAACATTGGAGAATAAAATAAATGCTGACCACAATTTCATCAGCTATAAATATTACATTGGTTCTCCCTTGTGTTTGATTAGCAAATGTTTTCCTCAATATGCATATTTCTTTTTTGTTCTCACAAATGTTTTCGCTCACCAAACACAACTAATATGCCTAGGAAAATTACTGAATCACTGTAACATCAGTATGTTTAAATAATAAGCATGTATATCAGTTTCCTTAGGCCTGAAATGGCTCTAGACACAACTGTGTGTTTTTAAGACAGTAGAAGTCATTTAGCATCTACCAAACATTTGAAATAATAATTAGTTTCCCTAAAGAATTATTTCAAATATGTTAATATTTTTTTTGTTGTAAAAAGTTATAAAAACATTTCTTAAAAATTTTAAATAAAAGTGTTGTCATTTAGATCGTTATTTTCTTTAGAAAATGATTGGTCAAAATAACAAGGGTAACAGGGTAATTCCACCAAAAATTGCTTTTTTAACTCACAAGCATTGATTTATTAATTTTGAATTTGGTATTGTGCTGTCAAAAATAAATAAACATGGCGCATCTCTTGTCATCTTATGCAAAAAAAAAAAAAAAAAAAACAGGCTGTAAATGATAACAGTTTTATTTAAAATTTGAAAGAAATGTCATCAGTAGTTTACAGAATAAAATTAAATGTAAAAAAAAATAAAAATGTTAAGGACCATTAAGGGTGGGGCCAAGGCTCTTTATAAGCCATCCTATCACAACATTCATCACATTATTCTCCTTTAGTGATGAATCATACCTCAAAGAGAAACTCCAATATGAAGCCAACTTTCAGCTCAGCTCAGCTAGCTCTCCGCTCCCTGACATCGAAAAGCTGCGGTAGCGGACTTCCCTGCGGCAGCCATCTGGCCCCATATCAGAGCAATTTCCAGAGAATTTTCCAGAGCAAATTTTATGTGTAAATTTCCAATAACATTCCTGCAAATGTCACACCGTAAGTGTTTATTATTCAGTACCCACTACTCAGTATTTACTCTGCATGACAATGATGGGCATAACGAGTGTGTCTCTGCCAGTCACACACAGAGAAGACACTCATCAATGCTTCATGCCCTCATTGTGCCCGTCCTCCCTGTGGAGGAAGAAACAGCGGAGCAGCATTCCTGTAAATGTTGCTAGATAAGTGGTATCTGCAAGGAGGCCACCAGGCTCCTCCTCACCAAAGGCCCACCACCTTCTTGTCTGCTGCCCACGATGAGCTTGGCAAAACATTGCTTTCCCCCTATTCGGCCACAGCAGTGTCTCATTTTATCACTGCTCTCACCACTGTTGATGGCATCGAACAAATAAACTATTCCAAGCTTCCTCCTCCGGCAAGATTTGCCTGTGTTCGAGTGTTTACAGAGAGGTTCTCAGGGACTTAAGTCTCTACCTCAATAGAAGTCTGCCCAATGGTCCCTGTCTATTCAGCAAATGACAGCATCCTTCAAACCGGGGGTTCCTCCTCAAACAATTTTTAGAGAATGCTTGACAATGGCAGCCAGCACCACTGTAACCCCCTTCAATTTTTGTTAAAAGCTTGTGTCTCCACTATGCCTGGGACAAGCTCCTATAAACATAGGCCACCATTTAAAACTAATGTGCCAATGCTGTGGTGCCCTAGACACCTCTTTCTGGCTGCATATCAGCTGCTTCAGGATGATGACAATGGACCGCCACCTGAAGCGGTAAGCTGAGACTCCCATCTAAGGCGAGTGGGTTATCTCTGTCTCTCACGGCAAGAGCCCACACCACTGCGGGCCATGCCGATTCTGCCCTGCAACACGGCACCGTAATCACTGCACCACACCGTAAGCACCGCACGGTGGTCGCCTATGCTCTCATGACCTTCAAGTCGGCGTCACATACCCTGGGGAGGACAATGGACTCACAGTAGTACGAAAATGCCACCCTTGGCTTACCCTGGCAGATTTGCGCCACGCTGACAAAGTACGCTTTCATGGCATGCCCATATCCCTGGCAGGCCTACTCGGTGACACTGTCGGGGACTTTACCCAGGAGTCCTCGGTGGTGCAATATCAGCCGTGCGCGATGGAGCAAGTCATCTCTTGGATGCTGTCATTCTGACAGATGCTTCCAGTACGAGCTGGCGGGCTGCGTGTATCGAGCATGCAGCTAGAGGTCTGCATTCCCGCGGTACGGAGATAAGTGTTGTGTTTTCTTCCTTCAGAATAGCTGGAGCCGCAGGACCAGGCACCAGATTTCTTGCGACATGGGAATAAATTTCCGAATAAAACGCGGTATCTGTCGGTAACTCTGTTGTTATTTGAACGGGAGCGGGCGGTGTAACAATGTAGAATTCCCGAGAGATAGAGAGAGACAGAGAAAGAAAGAGAGAGAGCATCCGCCGTGGTGCTGTGCATTGCTTGTTATAGGCTGTCTGAACTCTGTAGCATCCAGCTGGGTGCTTTTTGGGAGGCATATTTAATCGCTATACATTTTACATACTTCTTTGGCCCAATATGTACCTGCTATGTGAATAGAAATAATGCTGATATGATATATGAAACATAATCGGTAGTTGGCAAATATATTGAGTGGATATGTTTGTAAATCTGACTTTGAAAGAGTCAGTGCCTCACCAGCCACAAACCTCACCGCACATCACACGGCACTCATGTCTCTTCACAAAGGGGCAAACAAAACTGACATTTAGCCTACAATTTTTGCACAACCTACACTTTTATCTGCTATTGCTCTTTATTTGGTAGTACCCAATTTTGGAAACCAGATTTAAATTTAGAGGGAGCGGTTGGGTCAGGTAGAAAACGGGGCGGGGTGGGCAGCGGGTGAACAAAGGCTGAATATACAGCAGGATTGGTGAGGTGCGGAATAAAACCTGCCGGGAGCAGGCAGGAGCGGGTCTAAAAACTCAGTTCCGCGCATATCTCTACATGCAGCTGCAGGTTAGTAAACGGGACTTCGGTTGCATTGGCATTTCAATTGCTTGGAGCTGTTGGCAGTGTTTATTGCTCTCCGCCAGTCCCTACCAGTACGGGAGGGTGGTTAGGACGGTCAACACGGCTGCGATAGCGTACATCAATTGTTTTGGGTGATTTGCGCTATCGCCGCATTCTCAGCTCGCTCACCATCTGCTCCTCCGGAGTCATGTGGCTAATTAGCTGCGCGCCATTCATATCCCAGACGAGCTCTACCTTGCCAGTTTACACGCTCTCAAGACAATTACATTCCTGGGAGAATGGAGACTCCACCCCGGCATGGTCCAGCTGTTATGGGCACGCTTCAGAGAAACCCATATTCCCATAGTCATCCTACTGCTTTTCCCAAGCGGCTCTTCGCTAGCTGCTTTCTCTGCTCTGCACAAATGCGCTGGCTCTCAGCTGGCCCTGCGTTTACGCAATATGCGTTTTTTCCCCAGTGAGCCTGCTCACACAGACTCTGTGCAAGTACGGGGAGACGAGGAGCAGGTCTCGCCCGTTGCGCATCCTTGTCCCAACAGGACCCGAGTTTCCAGACTCACACTCCTCGTGATGGCCCTCCCTGATGAATTCTCCAGAAAAGAACTTCCTTTTTCTGGGACGGGCACCCTCTGGCACCCGTGCAGGGTTCTGGAACCTCCATGGATGGTTTCTAGACAGAGCGTGGAGGACTTAGGTGACCTACCAGCTCGGTGGTTAACACCATCACTCAGGCTAAAGCACCCTGCATGACTATGTCCTGTAGTGGTGTCTATTTGTTGTGTGGAGCTTTTCTCTGAGAAGAACCCTGGATTTGCCAGATTAATGTTGTGTTTTATTCTTTCAGGATAGCTGGAGTGTAGGCTGTCACCCTCCACACTGAAGGTTTGGCGTGCTGCAATCCCCGCTCTCTGTGGGGTGGCGGATGGTAGCGCATAACCTTATCAGCTGGTTCATCAGAGGTGCGTGGCATGAGATGGTTAATTTCATCCCCGCCTCCTCTCTTGCCATCTTGGGATCTCTCTAGCCCCAGGGGTTATGGTGAGGTCCGTTGAGCCACTTGATTTAGTATCTATAAGTTTTCTGTCCATGAAGGCAGCTCTGCTGGTCGTGTTGGTATCAATCAGGAGGGTCAGGATTCCGGTGGCATTTTCGGTCAGTGAATCGTGCCAGAAATTTGGACCGTCCTACTCTCACTTTACCTGAGACCCCAGTTCAGCTATGTGCCAAGGTTCCTACCGCCCTTTTAATATCAGTTAGTGAACCTGCAAGCGCCGTCTGCGGAAGAGGCAGACCTGGCCCTTTCATTGCTATGTCCGCGCACTGTGCTTAATGTCACATGTAGAGCATACGTCTCTAAGCAGCTCTTTTCTGCTATGATCGGCAGAAAGGAAGTGCCGTATCAAAGCAGAGGTTGCTCCACTCGATAGTTTATTCCATTGCCCTCGCTTTGTGTGCCAAGGCGAGCCATGTTCCCCGGAAGAGAAAGCACACTTAAAAGTGCCTCCTTTTCGAGCATGCGGCGCCTCTTAACATATTATGTAGAGTTGCAGGCTGGGCGACACCTAACACATTCACGAGATTTTATAATCTTCGAGTGGAGCTGGTTTCTGGACTGGGACTGGGGTTACCCAGCAACCGGGAGGAAATTAAGCTTGGTGTCAAAAACGCTTGCTGTGCCATGCTCCCTAACCTGGAGATATGTGCGCTTTTTCTGTTCTGCTAGTAAGTTCCCTATTTGGCAAACCCTAGAGAATTTCTCAGAGGCCCCCAGCACCCCACTCAGCGGAGGAGCCAGTTGCCTGGCCCAGTATGATGTCTGGTATGCCCACCTTGGTCTACTCACATGCTGGGGTTCAGTGCCAGCTATGCATGGTCCCCGAGGGTGATCCCATATGCTTATTTTAGCCATGGAAAGTTCCCCCTGTCCAGGCGGACCCGTGTCTTTCCTACCCTCTTACCAGCTTATCATATGTATCACTCCCCCTCCATAGGGCTAGTCCATATGTTCTTATTGCCATCAAGTCTCCCCTCTTGTGTAGCAGGTGGCCTCCGCAGCATTCTCCCCCTTCGGGGACTGGCACGCTTTCCCAACGTACTGTCGTATTTCTAAAATCCCTAGACTATATTAGCTAGGTAAAAGCACATTTATGACCCCAATCTAAATTTTCTAATTATTCCCATGTAATGGTAATTAAAGGGCCTAGGGTGAAGGTTGCGCTCTTGGTGATGCTTGGCATCAGGAGCGTGATGGGCTTAGCTGCTGTGGCGTTTTCCATACACACTCCCATATGTCTGTTTCAGACACACGTCGAATTTCCCACAAAAGGGAACATCCTGGTTACGTACATAACCCACGTTCCCTGGAGATGGAGACGTGCGTCTCCTCTGCCACAGCAGTTGAGTCTCCAGCTGTTAGCTGAGTGATCGGCTCAGCTGAGTGATCAGCTCTTCTAAATGCTCGCTTCTCAGCCGTCAGCTGATATACTCTGTCAATGACTAATAGCTGACACCTGTGGAGCTGAGCTCTGCCAAATCATTAGGCTTTTTATTGGTCCGTTTTCTTACTCTTCAGAGTGATTGGGTGTCTGTCGAACTCTCATATGTCTGTTTCAGACACACGTCTCCGTTCCCTATTTGGGGAATGTGGGTTACGTACGTAACCAGCACGTTCTGCACACTTCACAGAATACTGCAAATACTGTCTCTTCTTCTGTGGACACAACACAGACTTCTTTCACTGAACACAGAAATGCTCTCCAGATGATCTACCCACTGCTGGATACCTGATTTGCAGAAACAACCTGGTCATGAAGTTTCAGAGAGATACATACTGTAGACATAATAGTGCCATCATGCCATCATAAGACCTCTCAGTGATCCTGGAGGGCTTAAAGGGGCCTCCTTTCGAGCCTCTTCTCCTTATGCTGTGTTCACACTAGACGCGGCACACGCATGAATATTTTGAGCTTACTTGCTTCATTCCTGCGTCAAATCCGCTTTATTCACGCATCAAATTCACTTCACAAAAGACGTGGATTTGCATCATGGGCAGAGCTTCTGTCTGCCCAGAAGCTCTGCTCTAGCTTCGTTGCTAAAGGGCTAACATGGATTTTATTAAGAGAATAACTGTGTTTATGTGCTTTATGAAGGCTGAAAAACAGCGTTGATTCGTTTGGAGCCGTGTCTGAGTCCACTAGATCCTTTCAGAGGTGCACCCAGCTTTGTGAGTTCATAAACTCCTCCAAAAACGTAACCTGGATGATGGAAGCGGTGCTTTCAGCGGTGCTTCTGACTGAGCCGAGCCCAGTTTGATCAACTGTTGTCCGATGTCAGCAAAAGGATTTCCAACACCAACAACAGGCGTTACATCATAAGCACGCCCCTACAAGAGAAAGCTAAGGATTGGTTAAAGCGGCACGAATGTCCGCTGAAGTTCAGATTTTCCATATAGAGCGATTCGCATCAATCGCACAAAATGCTCAACTCGCGCCGCATCATTCGTGCCGCAGGATGTCTATTTGCATCTTTGCATTGACTTAACATGTAAATCACTAGTGCTTGGCGCTTTTTCCGCATCTGGTGTGAACGCAGCATTACAGTTAAGCGAGTTAGTGACCTCCAATGCTCTCAGTTAGAGATTCTTGTCTCTAGTTTGGACCTTATGACTGTAAAATCATTCTTAACCAGAAGCTTGACTATTTTCCAAAAATACTCTCAACAGAGCACAGGTTATCACTTTGCTAGCCCTTCTTTCTGAGATCAGTGAACAAAACTTCAACCCTTTCTGTCTAATTAGGACACAGAGTTTATTTGGATGACTCTTATCTGTTCCGACAGAACAGCTCTTCATCTTGGGGGCTGTCAGTAACAAAGCAGTGTGTCTGTGTAAGTATGTGGAAAATGAGTATTGGAACCATGTCAGATATTTTAGTATCGATACGTTTCAAAATATAGATATTTTGTTAACACTACCATAGTTCTCCAAACATTCTTCAATCTGAATTCTGTCAAACTATAATGTAATGATGATGATGATGATCAAGCTGCTGAAGGAGTGGCCTTTTCTGGTTCAGATAGCAGGGTTTTTGTTGACCAGATATCTATATTGGTTACTGAAATTCAGGTCAAAGGCATACTTAGTAACAAGGTATGATTCAGTACATTAATAGTGGAGTACAATTCTTAGCCTGATTTGTATTTAAAGTAAAAGTACAGATTTAAAAATATATTCAAAAAAGAACACAAACCAAAAACCAAATATTAACATTTTACTCAAACCCCTACCTAATAAATCCAGAGAAACTGAGAATTTTTTAAGTGGTTTGCTTTTTTGTATTTGTTTTTGTTATTAACCCTGAAGCATGATTAGTTTGTTAAAGCATTTGCTGAAAACACTTTCCTTCCCATCTTCAAGGACTTGTTCTGTGTAGATCCTAAACTACATAAAAATACGCACAAAAACTCAGATGAAGAGCTTCCTAAGCAGCAGATTATAAGCCATGCATTTTCTGCAAGTCTGTCCCTGTCGGGCAGAGAAAGGCTTAGTAAGAGAGAAGATGTAGTCTCTGACTGCGTAACAAGATCAGGACAGAGTTTATGATCCTGTGGGACTCTCCTCATTCCTGTCAATGACGCGGAACGCTTGATCCCGTGGCATTAGACCTCCCTGTTTGAGTTAATACCTCGGGTAAAGCTGTTTTATTTTGGCCTTAGAGTATAGTGCCAGTGTGTGAGGTTGAGGCCTGGGACCGCAGCTGGTCATCGAATCTGTCTTTCGTAATCCTTTGTGTCTGTTTTCCATCAAATATATATCAGTGTCCGAGTATCAGAATCAAAAGGACATCTGAAACCGTCATGGATTTCAAGGCGAGACACAGCAGTGACAAAAACTTTTTTTCATGCATCTGTCAATTTTGAGGTTCTGGCCTTTTTCAGAGGTTATTTTCCAGTCTAATGTAAAGAAAACATCTAAAATACACTTTACAGGTTTTTCTTTTGTCACACTTTATCAGTTTGTGTCTGTAGATTTCAGTTCCAAGCTCTCCTGCACTGAGCCATAAATTTCCAATTCGCAGCACTTATAGATATGAATAAAACTGCGACGTGTGCTGTGTTCTGAGGGGTTTTAAAGAGGGATATGCTTATATACAGTAGAATACATACAACTGATCACATTTAAAAATGTTAATTGGGAAATTGTTTATTGTATTTACTCAATTGTGGAGTGATAAAAGGAGATATCCCAAATCACCTCTGTAAAAACTCTAATATGGGACCCTGGAATACAAAATTATGACTCAGGGGTATATTTTTGGCAATACATTTATCATTTATAATTTTTTTTTCTTTTGTACCAAAATCTTAGAATATTAGGTTAAAAAAAAACATCTCCCATGAGGACATTTTGTGTATTTACTACTGTAAATGCAATTAAGTATATCATTTTTGATTAGTAATGTACATATTGCAAAAAAAAATTTCTCCGTATTTTGATTGTAACACAGTAAACCTAATTACCAACTGAATACTTTGATATCGCTGTAAAAAAACAGGGGAACAACTTTGTTATTGTAAAACTTGATGCAAAACAAATAAACCATAGAAGTTTTTAATATACATATTTTCTAAAATATGCACTTTTGCATCCAGCAAAGGAAAGAAACTCATACAGGTTTGAAATAAGTTGAGGGTGAGTAAATGACAGAATTATCATTCTGGAAGTGAACCACTCCTTTAATGTTCGATTCACAGAGGGGTCCATCTGGCCCTGGGTTTGAATAGCAGGTGATCTCTGCATGTTCCTGCCACATATTTCTCCTCCCATATGGATGTGGCTGTGGCCCTTTGAAAGAGTTCATGCAGGGCTTTGGCTCAGTGGCTTTGCTTCAGAAAAAAATGGTATCTCTAGAGAACTCAACTTGACAAGGTTGTTTTGTTCTTCCAATTCCAGCCATTAGAGCGACCAATAATGAGATGGAAGCCACAGAAAGGTTTGAGATCAGATGCATTTTGTGGGTGAGAATTTACAGCATCAACCAAATGGATTGAGAATG
>CAIGQW010005633.1:4066426-4079422 GCA_903798125.1 Danio choprae | reverse complement strand
GTTCATGGTCTACGTTTATATGTGAATAAAAGTCTAAATATATCTGCTCATAATATAAATCAAATATATCCATTCAGAAGACTATTAGATAAGACATAGATCATCTGTTTTCTATCTCTCTTTATTTTAAAACATCAGAGCTTGAATGAACAAACTTTCAATGGAGGGACATAAATTTGCCAGATTTACTTAAAAAAAATAACTCCATTCATGTTTAAAGATGAAAAAATGGATATTGGGTTTGTAACAACATGATAGCAAGTAAAAACAACTAATTTTCATGATTTATCTCATAAGAAAATTAATCAAACTGTATTATGACGTTTTGCCTCTTCGGTGACTCACTTGTCTGCCATGAAAATGCAGATTTCAGGCCCTTTCTCAGCAAATATTGATATAAAAATGCAATTAATCACACTAGAATGGACTAATAACTTGTTATATGTCATTAGCAGAGAGGCTTGTTGAGGGTGAGTGTTTGTGAAGTGTGGACTGGAGTGTTAGTGTCTCTCTTCTCAGGGCAAGCAGCCACATGAAACAAGAAAACAAGCGGCGTGGATTACTAGAGGAAACTAGGAAAAGTGGGATTTACCCCCATGGAGCTGTGGAGCAGAATTTGTAAACATCAGTGCTCTCGAATGTTGTCCTTGGCCCTTTCTACCTCCGTCAGTGCAAACAGAGCCTTAGGCCCCTCTTGAGACCCCACCATCACACAAGGAGAGAAAAAAAGGAGTATGAGACGTGAAAAAAAAAAAAAGAATCAAGAGTTTTGAGTAGAATAGTAATCAGTGTTAATCTTGACAACAAAATTGTTGATGGAAATGTCTGGTGGGGTTTTTTTGTAATGTTTTCAAGGATAAAGAACTAAGCAAAACAAAAGATGTACCAAGACAAGGTTTTAATCAGTGCACGCTATTCATAAATAACGAGAGGATTTTATAACCTCATTAACAATATTTTTTACAAAAGAAAAATGTACAGATAATTAATTCATATTATCCACTACAGTGTTCTGTAGAACTGACCTGTAGGAGCGGAAAGTCAAAGGATGAGATTCGTTAGCAAGTTCATTGCCGCTCACACATATCTATTAATACATAATATAATACTTATATAAATATACGTTCATTATGTTACATTGAAGACTGGAGCAATGGCTGCTTTGAAAATGCAGCTTTGATGAGCATAAGAGACTTCTTTTGAATGTGATTATAAAATATGATAACTGATTAATTTAATTAATGTTAGAATGGTTAATCAACTAATTTCCCATCATTTTAATAATTAATCAGTAAGATTATTCAGGTTGATTGCTCAGTTTTTTGGTTAATTAAAATATTGAAGCATACCTATCCTAACTAATGAAACAAAGAAATCACTTCAGCTTTTAAAACTCTCTAAAATGAACTTGAAGATCATTATCATATTAAAGGTTAAAATTAACTGATTTGTACACTATTATAGTGCTGTCTGTTAAAGGTACTACAATAATAATAACTACAATAATACAATTACAATCAAATGTGAATATGATATATAGTAATTTTTTATTTTTATCTTTTTCCTTTTCCCAGCTCAACATCAGTGGACCCTTAATGGCTTTCCTGTGATAAATGGTATGTGACATACAGTATTGTCTGTATGCCGTTTTATAGACATTTTTTCAAATATGAAACACTGATCGAGCAATGACCATTGACATGACCACTATAAATACATAATAACATAACAAAAATACTTCATATATTCATCATGTTACACTAAAAATGCCTTCTTTTCGAATATAAGTCTGGTTTTCTTATAGTAAGCGCAGCAAAAACATTGTTCATTTATGGTTACCATAGTTTAACTTCAATGTTTTAAATATAGCTGTAACCCTGTTTATCCATGTTATCCAAGGTATGCCAAACTGTATTATTATGAGTAAAACAACAAACATATTTGTTAAGCTTGTTAATGTCAACTATTATCAATCATACTATATGCATATATAACGAATAATAATTTAGTACACCTATCAATAAAATAAACATGTAAAAACCCTGGTAAACTTGTGGTGGTAATTCTACAGAATTACAATAAATGTTAAGGCTGTTTATTTCTCACTTGACCTCTCATAAATGTTTGGTTGGTGCTAACATTAGCAAACTCTCTTTTATTTGTGTGTGTCTGTAAGTGCAATTGTATAGTAAGGTCATTTCTATCCTAGTTGGCATTTTTAGCTAGTCGTCCCTGGTGAAATGTGTTTCAGTGACACTTTTAATCATCTGTTTATTCTTACAGGCTGTCATATACACCATTGGAAAGCGCGGCTGAGGACATTAAGACTAAATGAAAATGTTCTTTGCATTTTTCTTGTGTCATTTTCACCTGAAAACACCAAGCCCTCGAGGCCAAATTTGATAGTACTTCATAGTAGAGCATGTTTTCTGACAGGTGAATTAAAATATCAAAGCTTCATTCACAAGTGCTGCGTGTGTGTTATTGTCGCCTCTTGTTTTTTTTCTGGGGTTTTTTGTACTTATTAGGGAGTGTATTCAAATATCTAACAGCTTGTCAAACACGGAAAGCAATTTTCATTTACTTTATCTAAATATTATGCAGAATCAAGTACGGGATGTACACTCTGAAGTGGGGAAATAGACAATTTCTGGGCTCATTTGAGGTAGAGGAAGGCAAGCCTGGCTAGTTCGGTTTAAATCACTTTGCTCTATCTTGTCATGGGACACATTTCATTAAGCAGACCAGCTGGGGCAACGGCGTGCGATGCATCCGCTGATCCGTCACACAAATACATTGCTCTCTCACTCACTCGCTCTCTCCCTTTCTTTCTCTCTCTCTCTCTCTCTCTCTCTCTCTCTCTCTCTCTCTCTCTCTCTCGCTCCTTCCTGGCTCACTCCATTTCTCCCACTGACAGTGTGTGAATGATCGGTGTCGATCCGTCTGATGAGATGACTGACTGCTAAGACATATTTATTTCCCTCTCACCCTCCTACTTGCACCATCCACCTTCTCTTTGCTCTGTTTATTTGTCTATCAGACTCATATGGTGCTTTTTGAAAGTCGAGCACAAATAATCTTGTTTTTATTATTATAATCTGTGTTTTCTAGGACAAACCTCTCTTCGTTTTGCTTACACTATAGTGGTTTAAAAATACTTCAGCTTAATGAAATGTAATACCTGTTTGTGCTACAGGCATAAATGGCATTTAAAAATCACTGTGTGACAAAAATAATTCTGATTTATTTCAATTGTAGGCCTTTAAATCTTTTTTAATTAACCCAGTGGTTTGATTAATCAATATTTTACCCAACATTGGTTTTAAATAATCCAGCATTTGTTTTAAAAGTGTATGGCATTTACTGGTACAAAATATCATTTTTGCATATTTTTATTAATGTTTAAATGCATAAATTTTGGATGAATTGAAACATGGATAAATTCTTACACATTTGTCGCTAAAAGTGTTAGATATGTTTTAATCTTTTATGCCATGTAGACACTTCTAAAGCTGTACTTTTGCATCATTTTATTGATAAATCATTTAGATCAGGGGTCCCCAATCTTGGTCCTGGAGGGCCGGTGTCCCTGCAGGGTTTTGCTCCAACTTCCCTCAACACACCTGCCTGGGTGTTTCAAGTATACCTAGTAAGACCTTGATTAGCTTGTTCAGGAGAGTTTGATTAGGGTTGGAGCTAAAATCTGTAGGACACTGGCCCTTCAGGAACAAGTTTGGTGACCCCTGATTTAGATTTTTAGATCCCTTAACACACAGGTGTCAAAGCCAGTTCCTGGAGAGCCGGAGCTCTGCACAGTTTAGTTCCAACCCTAATTAAACACACCTGATCGAACTAATTGAGCCATTCAGGCTTGTTTGAAACCTACATAAGTGTGTTGAAGCAGGGTTGGAATTAAACTGTGCAGGGCTGCGTCCCTCCAGGAACTGGCTTTGACAACTGTGCCTTAACATTATACCCCAAAATCAAACCTTACCATTTTGAACAAGAAAAAGTAATGGAATAATAAATATTATGATTTCATTAACACTATAGCACTAAAACAACTCAATCCTACCTCTGAACTGAACCATTTCTTTAAAATATGTAGAATTTAAAGGAAAAAAAGACAAGTGCATTCAAACCAATTCGTTTCAAAAATATTCAAAGTGTTACCAAAAGTAATCCAATTGACCCTTCGCAAACTAAAGTTTCAAGAGCTGTCCCAGGCCGATACCAGAAAAAATTGCAGTGGCAGCGCCTTTGATTGACAGCTTATGGTAAGGCCAAACAAACGCATCCATTACCTACACTTCTCTAGGTTTCAGGAAAATATTAAATATATGTCCAGTCTTTCTTGGTGTCTGCTGTCTGCATCCTATAGTCCTATACAAGCACATTTTCATCATTATTCATGTTAAATCGCCAATATTACTCTTCTATGCATGGTTAGTCTGACTGTTCTGCATGTCAGAGAAAGTGGAGCACTTTGATGAGATCACAGAATATCAGCCAGATAGCCTGTCAATCAAACTACCTGTGAAGGGTCAATTGACATTATGTTGCAATCATAGTCTCATAGTAAATACGCCTAAACAAATCACCAAAAACAAGGCACGTTGCAGTCTGTCAAAGCAGATGAGTGAAAACGAGAGCTTGATTTTACAGCCATAAAACCAGTCATAAAGCTTCTTCAAATTTGTATTGAATGGGTGTTTTGAGACAAGCACAGATACGCACAATGAGTATTTAATTTCACTGCTGTAAATCCTGTTGTACTTGAAGGTGCAGTTTTTCAATTTATAACAAGCACACTTACAATAAGCAAATGGGTGAACTTTGTTTAATAAGCGTGATTAAAACCATAAGGCTATCAATATGACAACGATGTTAACGCCAGCTTCAGTGTTCATAATAATTAAATTAATTCTGCAAAATGTATTTTTAGATAATGTGAATATTTAAATATTGTACATTTAGATGTTGTTCATGTCAACATTTTGATTCAGTGTATAAGTACATATACGTTTGGTAGAATCAGACTTTATATACTGCAAAATACATACAAATGTTTTATGTATCACATTGATTCTCAAGTCAACATTTATTCCTAACCTGACTTCACGACCTTCACCGGAGGTCACTTTGAATTCAGCCACAATCAAATAGCCTACCTAACAACAATAACTTGCTACCACCACATGGTCCTCCTATCCAGTCGCACTACATTTCAGTAGTTTATCAAGGTACTGAAGCGTCACATGGTATTTGGCCTTTGTGTCATTGCTGTTTATTTTTTATCTTCCTCTTGTGTAAGACTGTGTGTTAAGGAAAAAGACAGTTCAGCTGTAAAAAGCATGTTTTGAGACCCTTGTGTTCTGTTCCATTCCACTGCGCTCCGTCTAACTGTTTCAAATGCAAGAAAGCGTCCTGTGTGAGAGACTCTAATAGACCAAAATGTCATGGCTAAATACCAGGCAGAATACAGCTACTGTCAGACAGAAAATTCTCTGTTTTATCTCTGTAATTTCAAGAGGAACCAGATTTAAGGGTCAAATTTCAAGTGTGTGCCATTCAGAATTTAATTTAAAATTTGAACTACAGGTGTAGCAAACAGGAGGCAATGTGTAAACGCTCTAGAGAGCTTTCAACACAACTGTCATACACTGATGATGAATTTTGCATCAAGCACCACTAAAATCATCTTTTAGGTCTTATTTTCTGAGTTCTTATTTTTTTATTTTCTGCAACTACTGCTGCCTCATTCTTGTCCAGCACATATATCAATCCAGGTTGCTTACTTTAATCTAATTGGTTCAGCAGCAGAAGGGGGATGAATTTCTGGACGATAGCTAAGAAAGGTCATAAGAGGTGAGCTGACTAGAATGTGAATAAAAGTTTTATAGTGAGCAATTAGAGCAGCTCACTCTAAAAGCTAATTTTATCGTAAGGCAATTCTTTATGTAGTTTAAAGACCTTATACACAAAGGCCACATTTGTTTGCAACTGTAAATGGTTCTCATGAAATATCCGATTCCAAGTATGACATGTCACCAGGGATTAGTGTTTATATCTTTAGACATGTCAAATATCTTTCTGAGGGTGAATGGGAAATGGTGTTCTGCACCTTGTGCTCCCAGTGGGAGCAAATACACAGTGAGCCCTCCCATTTAAAAAAAAAAATGAATAAGCAATGATTTCCCAAAAGGTACCACCTCCTGTGCTCTTCCTTATGGAGGATGCCATGCTAGGAGACATGTGGGAGGGGGAATATAAACAGAGGAGAGAGAAAATATGAGTCACTAGCTGACTAGAAGAGAATTCTGTCAGAAGGAGGGACTGGGGAAATGGGAGAGGAGAGGTGAGGTGAGATGAGGAGAAAATGAAATTGCAAGTAAATCCCTCACCGGGCTGGCATGTCACAGGGCAGAGGAAGAGGAAGGGTGGGTGGGACAAAAAGGGATGGTGTGCGGGACGGATAGAATAAAGGGAGAGGAGGGGTGTGATCGAGAGATGGTGGCGAGACTGTTTCCTGAGCCAGCTGTGGAGTTAATCCGTTTAGGGGCCTGGAGATTGGGGGAATTGCGTAGAGGTGCGTCTGGGTCATGGAAAGGCTTCTTCGGCAGTCCTGCAGGTCTTCGACACACTCCAGTCTGACACTGACCCTCCTGAAAATTGATGCCACGCTGCCTGGCCTTCGATCCAATGATCTTGTGAATGAAGGCCCTTTGTGTGTGTGTGTGTGTGTGTGTGTGTGTGCGTGTGCGTGTGTGTGTGCGTGTGCGTGTGCGCGTGTGCTGCCCATGACCCTCTTTAGTGGAGTATAATCCAAAAGCCTCAGTGGGTTGACTCCTCGATAGCACCAGATGTGAGCCTGAAACCAGGCTGATATTCAGCAGCCCGCTAAACACTCACATGTTAACTGACTCTTAGAGGACATCCAATCAAATGCCAATGTCTAGGTTGGTTACTGCCAGTAGAGTATCTGTCAAAATAAGCCAGCTGCATCAGTGAGTCAGTGTTATGTGAAGTCCAAGTACACAGTCTGGTACTGACGCATTAAAGGGATAGTCCACCCAGAAATTAATATTTTGTCATCATTTACTCACCCTTATGTCTTTCCAAACCTGTACAACTGACTTATCAGGGGTCGTCACAGTAGAATAAACCGCAAATTGCTGTGGTATATGTTTTATACACTTACTTGTGAACCCCCAGTGCTGGGAAACACCCATATACTCTCTCATTCACACACACATACACTATATCTATACACTATATGGCATATCTTTGGACTGTGGGGGAAACCGGAGCACCCAGGACTCGAACCAGTTACCTTCTTGCTGTGAGTGCCAACCACGAAGCCACCATACCACCCAAACAGAAACCAATGGGATCCAAAAATAGCATTGATGCATTTTTCATTATAACTGCTTTCATTATAACTGCTATTATACCACAGAAGTAAGTTATACAGACTTAGAAAAACACATTCACCTCAACATGGCCCAATGTGTAGAACTGTCACCTCACAATGAGAAGGTTCCTGATTGAGTGCCAGTTAAAGCACCTTTATCTGTGGAGTCTGCATGTTAGCATTGATTTCCTCTGGGCATTCTAATTTTCCCCACAGTCCAAATCCAAAGCCTATGGTCTGTGATGTTAGGATAGGCTCCAACATCCCTGACATCCAACATAGGACAAGCTAAATGGATTTCAAACTGCATTTAATATTCATTTTAGGAAAGCCTTTATTGGTCCTGTGCTGCAGGGAAACATTAAATCAAACTTTACAGCCAAAATTGTATTTACTATTGAACAGACATACTTTGCCGCAGAGGACGTCTGCTTAACATAAGAAGTGCGGATGAAGCAATCACTGGGGGTAATTGGGAAAACATCTAAGGCCAGTGGTGCTTAATGGACATATGACTCTACTCTCGAAAAAGGCTAGCCTTGCTCATTTGCAAAATCTCTCTCTTCTCTGGTTTGCTGTTTACCCCCGAGGTGCCACATCGCTCCCAATCTGGTTGTCTTAGTCTAGGGTAAACCCTATTAAAGACATTCAGTCCCAGAGGGAATGCAGAGCTCTCTGCGTGCTAACACACAAATTCAAAAACAGACACAGCCAGACAGCAGACTAAAACACCTCTACTTACCAACTGGGCTGCAGTAATGCAACATCCTATTCAGTTGTTTTGACGCTGCTGTCAACATACTGTTAGTTCCCCTGTGAAACTTTGACAGTAAATATCATTATGTGGGTAGCCGAGAGGTCTCAAAACCCATTCCCTATAATTAACACATGCTTTATCTTTGTTAGCAACAGTAGTCCACAAAGAGTTGATTGTGTTAAAAGAACAAATCAACACATAAACTATCACACAGAAACAGCATAGAAATGCAGAGAGTGGTGAAAACAGTTCAGCAGTTTTGATATTGTACTGATTAAATCTGATTAAACAGTGGTACTGTTAAAAGATTACAAGGAATGAGGAAAAGTCTTTATTCTGGATGGGTTAAATGCATAATTCACCTAAACATAAAAATGAGATGTGAGAAATTACTCACCCTTTTATCATTTCAAACAAAAAAATACCATTTTTACCTGTTACTCCTACCATTTCCCTCAGTTTTGCACTTTCATTTGATGGAGTAGGGTTGTCTGAATTTTCTTTAGGTTTAACGGGTAGTGAATTAAAAATGTTTAGGACTCTACTTCTAATAATAATTATTAAGTATTATAATTCCTTTAATAATCATTTATTGCATGTTCATTTGGCCCTTAGTTCATGTTTACCTACATGTTCTCCAAACATTAAGCTGGACAAAAGTCCAACATCATATTTTCATGTATGATACTCAGTGACTTGGCAGTCCACCATGGCAGAAATATGGTTGAATGAGGCAGAGAATTAGCTTTTTGCATGTGTGGTATCAATGCATAATGATAATTACTTAATGATAGTAATGATGTAAGCAAAAAGCATTTAGTGTTATGCTTATATTGCATATGATGATGTGTAATGGTGTTGTAGCGGCCGTTGCTCCATTTCATTGGGGAATATTTCCATAAACACCAACTGTACATTCCTCAAGGGACAAGAAAAAAGTGCAGTGGTACTTTTGAGGAATAGGGATAAAACAGACTTGGGATTAGGCCTTACTAAGAAATTGAAAGATGTTTCAATGGAGAAATGAAGCTAATTTTCCATTTGATAAACATCAAAGGCATCCAGTCTTGTTTTAGGCATTTCTGGGGAAAAAAACTGTACATTTATAGTTCTTGGGCCCCATCTACTTTCACTGTAAAGCACTGTGAACATTCAGTGAAACCTCTTTTTGTGTTGAAGAAATAAAAGTAAGTCATAGAAGCAAGTGTGCACAATAATCTGTATATTTTATTGCAGTTTCCCTACATTACCCAATGAAAAGTTGCTGTGCTATGAGATCTTTGAGTTCTTTTACACATAAAAGGGATGAACTACAAATTTCAAAGTCTTTTTCTCAAAGGAAAATGGCTTGTGTGATTGGAAAGAAAACTCATCTCGGCTCACCAGCAGCCCTATGGTGGAAGGTCAGGTCTCAGCCAAAGCAATCCCAAAGACTGCGTTTGGCTCATCATCTCGAAACACAATCCTCAAATAAGCAAGGGTCTACTGCTATTGCGGTTTATCTCAGCAATGACCAAAGTCATCATGACGAGGGGCAGCAGGGAAAAAAAAAGGTATTTACGAATCCAATTACTCAAAGAATACTTTCTTTCAAGAGGTGAGGGGTTTTGAAAGTGGCCCTGCTTGTGGCAGAATCAAAGTGGATGATATTCATTCCTAGAGCCAATTGCATTTTTGGAGTCTGGTCTTTGCCAAAGACCGCTGTTGGCCAGGGTGAACAATCACTTGGCATTCTTGTCCTGTGACTGATTGCTATGAATCATTGTCTCCGGCCTTTAGATAGTCAATGCATTTGTCACACATAATGTCCACACCTAATTGGCCTGAGCTGCTATGCAACAAAAAAGTGTGAGTCATAGCAAATATATTTTCAACCTTTCTAAGCATACATTTTAAAGAACATTAGCAAGACATTACCTCCTAGTACTCCTTGCCATGTGCTCTCATTTTCTAGAAGATCATGTTTCGGCTTTATAGTGTATTGTAACGTAAAAGTGCATAACAGAGAAAAGTGCATAATTCTAAAGGATCACAAGGTACCAGAGCTTTCTTTGTGTCCTCAATGGCTGATATGTGCTCACAAAGAGCTTTCTGACAGAAATAGTGTGCTTTCTTTCTCTTTATTCTATACCTTGACTCGCCTTTGCTTTCAGAGTGTATTGATGTACTGTACTGTGATCAGGTTCTGCCTGTAACTGCCGTGATGGCCTGGTCGTGATTGGCATGTTAAGGACAGCATACCTCCTGTTGTTCGCTTCATAGATCAGGTCTGGTTAACTTTGACAGGTTGCCAATTTTCAATACAAGCCATGGGCCTTTTTTAAATTAGCTGACAAACAAACCAATCCTGAACTGAGCTGTAATCCTTCTTTTGATGTTTGGTCAAGTCTAATGGCTTTCGTATGTATGAGCTGAGCACATGGCCTTATTGTGTGGTTTAAAATAACAAACTGATAGCAAATTACATATAGGTATTGAGTAAAAGCACTTAGTGCTTCTTTTATATACTTTTTAGGTTCATGTGTCATAAAACTAAATGTGCTAGGTTTCAGAGTTTAGAGAGTTGCTGACAGGGGGGGTATTTTAAGGCCTCATAATTGTGCAAAATCTGACACAAAGTAGGCGTGTGGAGTTACCAAAAACTACATTTGAGGGCAGTATCACTATGTCCTTCTTAGCAAAAACAATCCTAGGATGCATTGCTACTTTCTCAGTAAAAAATAAAGCCGCTCAGGAGTATTAGTGCAATGATTAGTTAGGGTTAGAATCAATCAAAATAAAAAAATAGACATTTACTTGCATATAGTTTGCATATAACTTGCATATTTAAAAAGCATTCAAACATACATATTCCCCCAGAAAATTACAATTTGTCAAAATGATAAATGTTTTTGTTTGTTGTGATTGAAAAATCACTGTTATTCCACTAAATGATATGTTAAAATATTAAAATGTGTCATCTATAAATTAATCCAAACATCTGAAAGCATGTGATTTTTTTAGTTTTTAGCTTTTTTAGTTTTAAGATTAGAGTGCATTCAAAACTGTATCTTCTTGGGAACGTAATTATTTTCTGTAACTTCATTCTGAGCAGTACTAAATTTTAAAAAAAGGTAAGGTTTTTACCCCCTTAAATGCATTGTAAGTGTTTGAACCTTAGTTGTCTTACTTAGTCCCTCAGTCCACTGTGTGAAAATGGATCTCAAAATAATAGACATTTTTGGGAAGGGTTTAAATACACACACACACAAAAAAAAGAGAAACCTAAGAAAATTGTGGGACGTGAAGGATTTTCCAGATATACGCTGTATTAACAGACAGACAGATATGTAGAGTATGTATTAACAAGTAGAAATATTAACAAGCAATTCTGGGTATTCATGAACTGGCATTTCTCACTTTGCAATCCTAAAACTTGGCTCAGTATTCTTATATATTTGTGGCGTCAATCATTGTGTTTCTGAGTCTAAAGCATGCAAATATAAGAAACAATTTGTAAGCATCTATCTAAAATACAGCAGCATAATGGCACTATAATCCAGGGTTAATAAAACAAAAGTGGTTCTAACCGATGGATTTTACAATCCCAGGTCAAACGTCATGCTAACCTTATTTCTAAAAGTGTTGCATGATTCTTTACTGGAGTTAAAAGTGAGAGAACAACACTGGAGTACTTTACCTCAAATATAGTGTGCATTTATGCTAATAAAAGTACAACGTTGCATCACATTTAGAAGCTCTTGGCAACATGCGACAGGGGATAATAACTTCATGAGCAGTTGTGACTGCTATATTTCTTTATTTACTAGCAAAGCATTTTCTTGTGAAAACTTTCAGGTCCTCTGGCATGGTGCTGGTTTTGCTTTTCCGCAGGAGCCCCTTGTGAAGCTCCTTTAGGAGACTTTTTAATGGAGCAACAGCTGTGCTGTAGCAGTTCCTCATTTAGATCACTTAGGGCCTGTTTCCTTGCTCAGCCCTGGAGTACACAACAGAGGAGCTGTTTTCTCACTGTCTCCTGCCCCCTGACCTGATTGCCAAACTTTTGTAAATAGGTGGAAGTGGATATTCTTCTTCATTTGTCACGTTCCTGCAGTAATGAGGACACCATCTAATACACTTTCAAATAAAGGCTGGTCGGGCCTGTCTAAGGGACTAATTCAGTTCTATTGTAGCTATTCAACTTCTTCATATGTTTTGTTTAGTGTAGTGGTTCCCATCCAATGACTAGGAAAGTCCATGAAAACCAACACAGGTTCATTGGACATATACATGCTTCAATCAACTTCAATATATTATTACAGTTGACTGCAGTTTCTAGGTAAAATAAGTGCTATGGGGCAGTATGAGAGCAAAAGCTTTTTGTTTCTTTTCATACTAATGATATTTACAGAGACATATCATTGATGAATTTGTGCATTTCTTTGCACAACACCAAATAAATTCCAATTCTAATTCATTCTCAAATAAATTTGCCTCACCTATCTTTCTCCATATAGACAACCTTTTCAACATAATCAGTTTGCTCGGTAGCTCAATTTAAATAGTGTTGTGCGTTTGATGCATTCAGATTCGAGTTCAGTGAATCACACCTTCACAAAATAAATTAAAGCAATGTAAAATCATGGTAAAGCGATGTGACTACAATGGACTTTTCTCTCACATTTGGTTTTGAATACACTATTGGTTGGGTTTAAGGCTGCCTTTCCCAAAAGCAACATAAGGCTATGTAGATCGTAAAAATTGTGTGTGTGTGTGTGTGTGTGTGTGTGTGTGTGTGTGTGTGTGTGTGTGTGTGAGTGTATGTGTGTGTGTGTGTGTGTGTGTG
>CAIGQW010005633.1:4038275-4054576 GCA_903798125.1 Danio choprae | reverse complement strand
GATGCCCTTCCAGCTGCAACCCATCTCTGGGAAACATCCATACACACTCATTCACACACATACACTACGGACAATTTAGTCTACCCAATTCACCTATACCGCATGTCTTTGGACTTGTGGGGGAAACCGGAGCACCCGGAGGAAACCCACGCCAACACAGGGAGAACATGCAAACTCCACACAGAAACGCCAACTGACCCAGCCGAGGCTCGAACCAGCGACCTTCTTGCTGTGAGGCGAACGTGCTACCCACTGCGCCACTGTGAGGCCCTATTATTAATATTATTATTGAAAAATAATTACCAGTATTAACCACACTGAAAAAAAATTGAATTTAAATAAATTAATTTGAATTATATAATATTATCTTATTGCTCAAAATCAGTCCAAATGCTTATGAAAGCTGCATATTTACTTCGAACAAAATAACATCAAAATGACATATTTCTCTGGAAGGGTTTCATGAAGCAATGGTTTGTCGATAAGCATACATATTTTATTTTCTGAAATTTATGAGAGGTATTTTTGACACTTAAATGTGCTCCCTACATGCAGGCATGGGCAGTGTTTACTGTAAGATACAATATAGTATAAATATAATATAGTGCTTTGTCATTTGTATTTGATAGGGTTGATGGAAATGGCTTAATAATTTGAATCAAAATACTTTAGTGTTTTATAGTTTTAAAATACTGTGTAAGAAGTCTATAATACATGATGAGGTCAGAAAAGTGAGGCCTCTGATTGGTGCTTTCTCAGTAGTTTGTTTTGCTTGAGATATGGAATATGGATGCCAATTTTATTTTAACCCCTCTTTGCTACTGATGCAGCTCAAAAAATATCACTGAATTATTATGTTATTTTGATATAAAAAAGGTATACTCACACTTAATATAAAAAACTGATACTCACTTCTCAAAAGACAGAAATAACTGGCTCACACAGTTAAAATCTGAAAACAACTGCCTGCCACATAATATATTAAGGTATTTATGATTAATAATCTAATTATTAATTAGTTAGAAACCAGTTGCTATGAAATCAGGTTCCATTGGTTGTCTTATCAATGAATTGTTTGTCATTGAGTCAGTGATGCTGAGGCCAAGTAGGCCCTTAATTAACTAAATTAGGATACAATTATGTGTCATTAGCAAACTAAACTAATCTTCGTCTGGGAGATCATATGGATATGTAAATATTTGATCTGATAAATGGTTGCATAGCAATTTTTTTTGCATGACTTGGGCAGAGAAAACTGTTGCTATCAAATATTAATTCCCTGAGTCAGTGTAATATTAATGGGATTGATTAAATAGGCCAACTGATGGAAAGTCCATGCTCCCTTGTAAAAAAGAATTAATTAATTAAAATACTGTATTATATTTTGATACATGTTGTGGCTGCTGTATTTTGTAGTTTATTTTGGCACACTTTAAATGAAGGTATTTGAAAAGTTTTGTTTGCTAATTGAATACTAGATAAATGTGAGGTTTATTTATTATCATTTATATTAAATATATATTAGGACACTTGATTGTGAAATAAATCGATGCATAAGTATACATTATTCATATGAATAGTTGTACTATTCAATAACAAATGTAAGAATAGTCCTTTCATTCTTTCATATTTAATGGTGATTTGATTTATCAAACCAAGAGTCATCCAGACCTTATGTCAACGTCAATCGGAAAATTACAAGTAATCTGCATTCCTAAAGGCTTACAGAAGAAGCCATTTCATTCTTTTGCGTGTAAAATTTGAAGACTAATAGGGTCATCGTACAGATATCATAAGGAGTGGCTGAAACCCATTGGATGGGAACATAGAGCTCTTAGTTGCAGAACTACGCAAGATCCACCAAAACTGCTCCTTCGTCTGATGATGTTATGAAGCAGGAATGTACAGTACACACCCCAACTGAAGTTGCAGCTCTTGTTTGGCTGTATGCTGGACATTTTTAATATGAACACTATCAGCTTAATGCAAGTTAGACATATGATTCCTTTCAAAAAATTTACTTTTTTTCTAAAAATATAGTAAAGATTTTTTTTTTTAATAATACAGCAAATATCCTTTAAGTGGATCATAAGAGCTACCAATAAAAAGTGAATGTCAAATAAATGCTTTCTGATAAATTTTTCTTATCACTGCCAAAATTTAACTCTGCCACCAAATTATGGAATTAATTATATTTGCTATTCATTCATTCATTTTCATTTCGGCTTAGTCCCTTTATTAATCTGGGGTCGCCACAGCGGAATGAACCGCCAACTTATCCAGCATATGTTTTACGCAGTGGATGCCCTTCCAGCTGCAACCCATCTCTGGGAAACATCCATACACACCCATTCACACACATACACTACGGACAATTTAGTCTACCCAATTCACCTATACCGCATGTCTTTGGACTTGTGGGGGGAAACCGGAGCACCCGGAGGAAACCCACGCCAACACAGGGAGAACATGTAAACTCCACACAGAAACGCCAACTGACCCAGCCGAGGCTCGAACCAGCGACCTTCTTGCTGTGAGGCGAACGTGCTACCCACTGCGCCACCGTGAGGCCCTATATTTGCTATATTTTAGCAAATAAATGCATCTTTGGTGAGAATAAAAGAAAAGCATTTTTAAATCTGGTAAAAATCCCGTTTTAATTCAGCTGAAATGTATCATCATGATACTTTTCACACAAGAAATCATTGTGCATAAATCTTGCAGACACCAATAAGAAACTTACAAAAAGAATCTGTTTTTCTAATTCAAGAAAAACCACAGATCAGAGGCTCTTGATTTTTAATCGTGGTCTTGTTGTATCTCTGCACTCTCTACATACACAATAAGAGACACACCTGGATGAATTCACTCAGTGGTTCTATTTGTGTTACACTGATACAATGTTGCCAGATCATTTCACTATAATATTTGCAATATGAAGTGACACCCAATGAATCACGTTTCTATGGAGGCATATCCCAATGTCCTCAGCAAAAGCCACCTACTCAAAAGGGCCTGGGGCAAACTCTGGTAAAAGCATTGATGACATGCATTTTTTTTACAAATTCTATTTGAAATGTTAAATGTGTAAACTGTGATATTCATGATCATAATAGTTGTTTTAACAATGTTCCAGCTGACATTATTTAGTATATCATTTTGTAAAAAAAAAAAAAAAAAAAACTTGTCTTTATAGTCCAAAAAGCATTCACTATGGGATAAAGCCTATTAGAATTTAATTAGAATGAGTCTATAATTCAAATGTGTTTTGTTTTTTATGATAAATCATCAGTAAGAGTACTGTATACAATATGTACCATATGGTATATAATATATTTTATATATGCATGTAAGCAGTAACAGTTTTACAAAATGTGATTTTCATATGACAGCATAACACAAAAGTTAATACTGCATTTTAGACATAATGCTCTCTGTTATTTTTATTGTTTAATCTTTATGTGTCACCAATGAAAACACTCATTCATAAAGTCAATTTAGCCTGGTCTAAAACACTCCATTTGCACAAGCAAATAGGGTGGGGGGTTCATTGTTCACAAGCGCATAAATTATTTAGATTGTTAGGATATTATTTAAGCCACTATGTTTTTAAAACTTTCATTTTATTTACTGATATTTTACATTATTTTTAAATGTAAAAAATATATGTGATTTGTTTGTTTGTTTGTTTGTTTGTTTGTTTGTTTGTTTGTTTTTATTAATTTCATAGTATTTATTTTTTGGCAAAATGTATTATAAAATGATGGATTGTTTTAAAGGTTTTGAATTTACCATGCTATTTTATTTCATGCAAAAAATAATGGGTTGTCATAACCCAGTGTGGGTCAAATATGGACTAACCCAACTCCGCTTAATAAAGCTGAATGTGGGGTTTTTTTCTTCTGAGGTAAATCTGGTTTATTTCTCATGGAAGATTTCTCAAAAAAAAAAAAAAAAAAGACAAAAATTCTCCCAAAAGGCTTGCTGGTGAAACTTTTCATTGTGCTGACATTATTCTGACAGAAAAAAATATCTGTGAAAGAAATGAACAGTAGGCTCTCTCTCAACAAAAAAAGAATATATATTCAAATTTATATATTCTGAATAAATTAGCTTTTTGAATGAATCCGGTGAACCAATGACTAATTAATTAATTAATTGATTGATTAGGAGAGTAATTTAATTCATTATTGAAAGAAATCCATCAAACAAATAAATGACTCTGTGACTTGCTCATTATTATATTGTAATTGTTATTTATGTAATTATAGATATTTTAAAACAAAAATAAAGAGATTTAATGTTGTCGTGCAAATAAAAAAAAGCTTTACTGTAGAGTGTTGCTTCTTAATAAAAACTGCCTCAAATACATATTTATTCAATGTGATTTTTCAATGAAAGTTTAAATGTTATCAGTAACCTTTTATGTAAAACTCGCTGCCTACTTTCATAATAATGTTCATATTATGTAATATTAACAGTATGCAGGAGCAGCATGGTGGCGCAGTGGGTAGCACATTCGCCTCACAGCAAGAAGGTCGCTGGTTCGAGCCTCGGCTGGGTCAGTTGGCCTTTCTGTGTGGAGTTTGCATGTTCTCCCCGTGTTTGCGTGGGTTTCCTCCGGGTGCTCCGGTTTCCCCCACAAGTCCAGACATGCGGTATAGGTGAATTGGGTGAGCTAAATTGTCCGTAGTGTATGAGTGTGAATGAGTGTGTATGGATGCTTCCCAGAGATGGGTTGCAGTTGGAAGGGCATCCGCTGCGTAAAACATATGCTGGATAAGTTATCGGTTCATTCCGCTGTGGCGACACCAGATTAATAAAGGGACTAAGCCGAAAATGAATGAATGAATAACAGTATGCATTTATGCCAAAAAAAATATTGCTAACAATTGTTATATAATTTAAACCTAACAGCCAGTTTCTGCAGATAAACAGTGGAAAAATCCAGAGCAATTAAGGTTTAGATCATCGGCCTACATTCTCATTCTGTTAGAGCGTGGTTTTTCTGGAGATTTCAAAGGATTAAGAGTCTTCTTTTAATAGGAATATTTTCTGCAGGCAACTTTATGACACAACTCATCCAGTCAGTAAGCTTTGTAACTCACCTATGTGTTGTTTAAACTGAAATGACCTATTATTTAGCTTGTGATCTGCAAAACATGTTTGCACGTATTAGAAAACCTTTGACCACAAAATGTGTATTGCCTTTTCATCTAAAACACACTGCTGCTTCCCTGTGCCTTAAATATACATCAGCTGAATCATCCAATTAAAATGGTATCTGTCTGTTATATAATAAATGCATAGTTTTTGCTAATTCAATGGATGCAACATTATCCAGTCATGCATTGTGTAAATCAGTGGGCCTATTGTGTATCTGAATAGTCAAGATCCATCATTGTTTTACATACCAGAATCCTTTCATATACAACAGTATGTTCATATGGATTGTATACTGTATATAGAGTTCATTAACTGGGGCACTTGCTTCTAGGTGATCAATCCAGGGACTTATTTTAATTAGAACTGGCGATACAAACAAAGAATGATATTATTATAAATCAATTAAACTTTTAAAAAAATGTTTTTAATGTTTTTAAAATTGTTTTTCACAAATTTGCAATTGTCTCACACAGTTAAAAAAATATATGTAAAAAAAAATAGCCAGTACATTTTCATTGTTTTGTTTTACCAGGATTTCCTAGATATTTAAAACACAACAAAAAGCAACACATCATTAAAAATTACTATACAACACTCTCTCATTCAGCTAAGTGAGTGATTTGTTTTTATATTTCATTGATACAAAGTCATAAGACGATTTCACCCACCCAGTTCATAGATGCTGCAATAACTATGAATGAATAACGTCAACATGAATCATGTTTCTTTAAAAGTAATGTTGTCAATATATAGACATGACGGCACTGCCATGCAAAATCTCATAAAAAAACTCAAATAGACAAATAAAATAAATAAATAAATAAATAAATAAATAAATAAATAAATAAATAAATATAATATTTTAACCCGATAAAACTGAACACACTTGACTGTTGAAGCTATTCTCAGTTTTAAACATTTTCGAAAGTTTATAATTTTCATGAAAAATGGTTCTCCTGTGATTTACAATTAGCGTTGAATAGTTAACTAAACGTGGATGTAAAAAGGCATGCCTAACATGTTTTTGTTTCGCTTCCCTTCCCTCTTGTCACTCCTTCAATGGAAAGTGATCGCCAACTACTAACGCATGGTGGGAGGAGATGATTTGATTTTCGTTGAGACTGACATTCATTCATTCAGTAGTACTGTACATGCTGTTCTAACGCTCAAATACACGTGACGGAACCAAGCCACGCCCTCTTTGTGTGCGCTTTAAAAGCACCGAGAAGCAAGAGAGGGGCAGAAAACACGCTGCGTGAGTGAGTGAGTTAGTTCATGAGCGGCTTCACTGAATTACAAAGAGTGATGTTCACTTCTTATAACTACTCATGTCGTGCATTTCCTTGCCAATGACCGCTTTTCTACATTAGGAAGCTCAAGCACAATCCTTTGCAGCACTCATTTCATCCATAAAGGTATGTGAAGGATAATTGTTTCGTTGTTTTGCAGGATTTACAACCACCTGTCGTTTGTAAACCGTTTAAAGTCCTGATCTTAACTTGTGTTTTTTTTCAGCAGACATTTGATTTCACCATCAACTATCATCCTTATCTGAGATTCATCTGATAAGCAGAAATGAGCATCGCAAGGTAAGTTTAGTTGTTCACTGCTCAAAATAATACACATGATATCACAAAAAGCTTTTTTTGTTGTTGTTGTTGTTGTTGTTGTTGCTAGGTTACAGTATGAATTAAATACATTTAATGTATTTGATCTGAGTCTGACCACTTTTTTGCATTTAATATTGTTTATAATTGAATGTAGTCTGTTTTCATAACAAGTAGTATTATATATATACAAGTAGTATGCATATATATTAAATAATTCATAATATCATAATCCTTTTTAAAAATCAGCTTGAGTTGAACCTTATTGCTTCAGTATATTTTAAATTGTCTAATCGTGCCTTTTCCTCTGTGTTTTACAGGCAGTATGTTTTCAGCAGTTACTCTTTCCCTGAGTACGTGATGCCAGTTGATCTGTCCATGTATGCACAGACCACCCTATTTTCTCCTAGGTCCTCTACAGACCGGCACAGACTTTCACCAGCTTCACCTACATCGTCACTGTCCTCATCCAGCTCTGGCAGCTCCCTGTCCTCCTACTCTTTGGGTACCAGCACACTTCGCAAGAAAAAGCAAGTTGTATTTGCTGATACAAAAGGTCGCAATCTTGTATCCATCCGCATCTTTACCGCTGACCCTTCAGAGATGGAAACAGAAGATACAGCACAGTCTGATGAGCTTGGGAGATCTAGAACATCAGTGCAGAATGTGAGACCAAGAGTGAAGCTTGGTTTTCCACAGCCTGTTGCAGACAATGCAAGCTTGAAGAAAAACTTTGTGGAGTTGGAGAGTTGTAGAGTGACAGAAAGAGTGTTGAGTGGAACTGTACGAGTCTTCAACATTATGTTTGACAAGACTGTTTTTGTCCGCATTACTTATGACTCATGGCGGAGTTACAAAGACATCCCATGCACTTATGTAAGGGAGCCACATTCATCTCTTCAGACTGATTTGTTTGCTTTTATGGAAAATCTACCATCTGATCTGGATCCAAAGGAGCTGCTGGAGTTTTTTGTGGTTTTCTTACCTGGTGATGTTAAAAGGCAATATGTGGACAACAACAAAGGTAAAAAATACCAGATATATGTGGAAAATGTGGCTGCAGAACCTCGTCTGGTGTCACCAGAATCTCGCCTCGCACAGCCAGAACCTCGTCTGGTATCACCAGAATCTCGCCTGACACCATTAGAACCTCGTCTGGTGTCACTAGAATCTCGCCTGTCACCATCAGAACATCGTCCGGTGGCAGCAGAACCTCGTCGGGCACTATCAGAAGCTCATCGATTGGCAAAGGAATCTCGCGCAGTTACGTCAAGCCGGCGTTCCTTCATTACACCAAGTCCCCAGCGTTATTCTGCATGGCCTGCAAGCACAGTTCTTGACCAACAGTGGATGAAAAACAAGACATGCAGATCTTCACCAGACCATCTGGTAAACAGGACCTTGAGATTGACCGGTGCTGCTCAAGTGTTATGTTAAGACTAGTCTGAGCAATTTCACATTTCTGCTCTGATCCCCATTAGATTCAGTTGCAGATTCAGCCAAGTATGAATAGAGTGACTTTCTGCACCTCATTCATTATTGAATGGACGTCTGTTGCACAGTACTTGCGGTTTTGCACATGCTACTGAAGCAGTTTAATGTTATTATTTACTATGCACATGTTAATATGTTTCAATTGGTTTTAATTTGCACTTTACGCATTCACACTAGCTAATACAGGGTTAAAAGGAAACCGGTTCACTCTCCCTATCACCCGCCTTTTCTGTCATGAAGAGGTGAAAGCGAAGTGTCCTATGTCATATGTAGAATCCTATGTGTATATATAAACATATACAATTTGTACAGTATATATAATAATTATGTATTTATTTTTAAACTTTTTCAATAAAAACTGAAATGCTTTCCGTGAACCTATGCATGATTTATCATTTCATCTTACACAGCAGGAAATGGAATTGTGCCATTCAGTCAAGGGTTTTTGAGGCCAAAAACAAATGTTGAGCAGAAGCTAGTACATGCCTGAGGCGTTGTCATGCCTAAACTGATCTCATGACTTAATTCTGCCAAGACACTCCTTGTGTCTATTATCTCACTGAAACCACACCTAGCAACCACAAAACAATTAGTGTTCAAGAATGCTCAAGCTGTTCTCATGGAATAGAACATTTCATACCTAAAGTTCCAAAGGTTCTCAGTATGTGAACAACATCACAGTCTTTCACAACACTGCATGGGGCTTTATTGTCACAACAATGTAAAATATTAATAAATGTAAACTAAATAAATAATATAAAATAATTGGATCTTTAAAAATAACATATTTTTTATGAAGCCACCACAGATCTACATAGCATTTAATAGGGTTAAATGATGTAACCTGATGCCAACACACTGCATGATATTACTGCCATATATTACATATGCACATTCACTACAGTTTAGAAAATGGTAATAAAATATGATAAGAAATCTTCACAATCCCAATAATATAATTTTAGTATGACAAAAGGTACATAACTGTCAATATTTTGTTGTCACCATTAGCCTCACTGTCAGCCTGTAGTCTCTGCTGTCAATCAGCTTCATGCAAACCTGAACTTCAGCTCCTGTTGGCTTTTAGTCCACTGTATGGAGAATTTTGGGATACAATACATCACTCGTTCAAACATAGTGACCTCAGTTCAGTTAATTAGCTATGTAGGAAACATGAGAAGATATTGCTAGATCCACATCTTGTTGTTTCTGGAACAACATTCTAATACGTTCATTGCTGCAGGGTTGAGGTCAGAGATTTATACTTACTGAAAGAATGTTGTTAGGGTTTAGAAAAAAATCATGTCAAATTTATTGTAAACAACAGGCAGCTGTAGTGGCAATAAAAGAAATCGAGATAACTTTTCTGTTGTGAGATGTTACAGTTTAAACCACAAGTAGTTATAACCACATTACTGATACAAAAGCCTGGATGAAACCAGGTTTAGTAGGGAGACCAATGATCTGCCCAATAGAATGATGAAATATCTGCAGTTTAATAAACATCTCGGTTTAGGGTACTCATATGTATATATATATTTACAGTGCTCAGCATATATGAGTACACCCCCCACAAATCTCTCATTTAAATTAATATTTTGTTAAGAAAGCTTTACAATATTATATTTCTGCATATACATTAGATTAGTCAGATTAGTAATCTAACAAAGTAACTTACAATAATGGTTCAAAAATTAGCAGCCCAAATTTGTATGTTAGGGAAAAATACTAAATAAAATGTTCAAAAAATAGCAAAAATCAAGAGAAACAAAAAATATAGACAATTTTGTTGAAATGTTGTAGTTTACAATTTTTTTTTTTTTGCAATATTTTGCATGAATTTAAATGTATTATCTTTCCATTTTTAAAGATGTTCTGTGACTAAAATATTGTTTTAATAAATATAGCTATTTAATAAATCTGTTTTGTTCAAATGCATCAATATATATTACCCATACTCACTGAGAAATGGATAAAAATATTCATTTTCAAAATGGGGTGTACTCATATATGCTAAACACTGTATATAGATCTTTAAAAAAATTATATATATATACTTTTTTTTCCAATTTGAATCAATGTGGCATAATATCAGTATTTTTTTTTTTTTTTTTTTGCTCAGAGTTAAAAATAGCAAAAGGCAGTGTCATTATCTCACTAATTGTAATCATTTGACTTCACACCTAAAATAATGGTACCCCTATTAAAAATGTACAATGTTTATTCTTCTAGCTCAAATTGTTATTCTTAAAGTGAATAAACCGTGCAAGTTAATCCATTGAAAAAATGTTTGCTTTGGTAATTCACCATCAAAGTCTGACCATTTGCTTCCACATTTGGAGTGAGGATCCTTCTGCTTTCCCCCATTTTCTGCATTGACAAATGTCCTAATTATACTGTGATTATACTGTGTTATATGTGTAAGAACATTTATTTTACCATTTAAACAGTTTTAAAATGATCATATTATTGATGGTTTAATGGCATGACTCCATTTTACCAGAGAGATTAGAGCTGAATTTCAACATGTTAATTCATCAACTTCTCCCGAAATGCATAAAAGCAAGTGGCTGCTTAACTGGGAGAAGAATACAGTGAACATTCTAGGGACCTAAACATTGTGTATCTGAAGTGAATAAAGCACATTGTCAGATACTGGTTAAAATAGTTAATATAGCTGTCTCTATGGATATCAGAATATATTTAAAAACAATACTTACATTATGTGTATTTAAAAGTCTGAAACCTACAATTATTTGAATTTAGCAGCTGATCAAGTGACATACTAAACACTCTAATCATTGGTGTGATCATACACTCCAGGTTCCAGACAAAGCTGATCACATCAGTGTGGTTGTACACATCAAAGGTTTAAATCATATTAAGCCATAAACAATTCAGAACCCAGGAATCACTTTAAAGACTTTTTGTCACAAATGGCCCTCCATATTAGACTGCACATGGTCGTCTTAAGCAATGTGTGTCCTGAAAATACCTCTGCCATGAGTCTGCCCTCAATCACATTCTTTCCTCTCCAGTATGTTCTGTTCTGAGGTAATACTAAGAGACAAAATACCACAAGCACAGGAATTAGAGGTTTCATGAACTGTGCTGAACACCTCTCTCTGTTCTCCACCTAGACCTCAGCCCCAGCCTTGATATCGTGATCTTGTGTGATTTATCCAGCTCAGAGGGAGTGAGACGAACGCACACACTGGAATGCTGGAGGTGTGATGCGAATCTGTCATACAAACTTGTCATTAGTTTATTGTGTCTCTTAGATAATTAAAAGAGTGTGAACTGGTTTTTATATAATTAGTAAACCAGTGTTATCTGCAATCATCATCTGTCACCTCATTTCACCTCTTATTGCATACTGTACAACAGCATTAGACTTCAACAAGAGAAGAGATGCTTTTCTTACTTTGAGATCCAAATAATAAATCTTAAATTAATAAGCATTTTCTAGACAAGTAGAAAATATTGTCTTGCTTTTAGATATAATATGCCAAAAGTTTTAATTTTCCAGTTTTTTTCAATGGGGTATTCAAAATAATTTGATTTCAAAGCTAAACCCAGATTATTTTGCTTACCCCATTGGCAGATGATTTAGCTTGTTTTGAGGATTCATCATTATTTCTGAAAACAAGCTAATATTTTTTGCTTGTCTAAAAAATGCTTCTTGGTTTAAGAATTTTTACATATTTGGTCTCAAAGAAAACTCAAAGAAAAGCTTGTAAACTAAACTTATAACATAGATCATAGGGAGAAAGATGAGGACATTTATAAAGACCAATGTGTCTCTTAAAAGAAACAGTGCAACTATAAGTTAACTCACAATGGCCATTTTGATGAGGGACCACTAAAGTTCACGACAGTATAGTCTACTTGCAGTACTGGCTGGGCCTGCCGTAGATGAGGCCTTCCTATATACATTTTGGCCATGTGTAAGTGGACCCGTGTACAGAAAGCAGTGGTTATGAAGAAGTTTCTTTTGCAATTTGTTGACACTTACTGATCATTCCTTCAAGGCTATTTACTCATGGACTCCTTCTACCTTCTTTGAAGATGACACATTCATATGTGGCTTAGGTAATTGCAAAAACATCTCCATAGTTGTATATGCTCATTGGTTAGCAGGAATTACACCTAGAATGAAAAGTTCAGTTTGGAATGGTTGTGAATATAATGAGCTCTGCTCTTACTTCGTAGCTTGTGTCACTGCCTGACACACACACACTCGCACATATACACCATATACTGTCACACACATGCAAAATAATCATACTTCAGTTATTCAATTGAGTTGTTATTATTCATTCATTCATTTTCATTTCGGCTTAGTCCCTTTTATTAATCTGGGGTCGCCACAGCGGAATGAACCGCCAACTTATCCAGCATATGTTTTACACAGCGGATGCCCTTCCAGCTGCAACCCATCTCTGGGAAACATCCATACACACCCATTCACACTCATACACTACGGACAATTTAGCTTACCCAATTCACCTGTACCGCATGTCTTTGGACTTGTGGGGGAAACCGGAGCACCCGGAGGAAACCCACGCCAACACAGGGAGAACATGCAAACTCCACACAGAAAGGCCAACTGACCCAGCCGAGGCTCGAACCAGCGATCAGCGACCTTCTTGCTGTGAGGCGAACGTGCTACCCACTGCGCCACTGTGAGGCCCGAGTTGTTATTAAACGACAATCTATTCAACTAGTATGGTAGAGAGATTTATTTTAGCTAGGAGTGACTGAATTATCTTCATGCTACAGAGTACCCTAGTTTGCTCCTGAGTTGTGTCAGCCCCTACTAATCAGATTTTGAGACACTGAACCTGTTTTTTAGATCCACTGACATCCAAAAGTGGAAATCAGATGTTGAACTACAAAAAAACATCTAAAAACTAATTTGCAAAAGCAGTCCTTATTAATCATACATTGAGACACTGTTTTGCACATCCACTGATGTTCAAAAAGTGTCCACTGGCATCCAAAAGCGGTATATTCATAACGTTGCATTTACACAGCAGAGGTGACGACAGAGAGTGCTTGAGAAGTTTAGACTGGAGCAATCCATCTACATCTTAAATATTTGTCACAGATTTTTGATTACTTCAGAACAATAAAAATATAGCACATCAATCATTTTTCACCAATGCAAATATATTAAGAACAATGCATTGCAATTTGAATGCCAACTTGTATCCAGTACACTTGTATTTTAAAGCGATGCATCATATCATTAAACATTTTTTTTACAGATGCACAGAGTGAATCTGGGAATCTTTCCATCCCTATTACCTACTAATCAGACGTTGAGATACCGAGTCTGTTTTGCACACCCACTAACATTCAAATCGTCCATTCTCATCCGAAAGCTGTCTACTAACATCTACTGACATCTGAAAGGGGTCCACTTACGTCCGTGGATCCAAAAGTGGTCCACTGACGTCCAAAATATTGGTCCCTATAATCAGACACCAAACTTGTTTTGCACATTCATTGATGCCCGAAATCGGTCCCTAATCAGTTTTAAACGTAGAGTAGATTTCCAAAAATGGGCCATATGTTACACAGACATGATCTGAACGTCTCCAGATTTGTATTTTATGGCACACTCAGTCATGTTGGCACATAGTAAGTTAACATTTTGGAAACAACATACAAAATGTGATTCCAGTCTAATTATTATATACAGTCAAACCAAAATTATTATCCAGCCACCTTTTTTTCCACTACGATACCCTATTGTTAATTTATTGTTAATTATTGTTATTTTATTTATTTAATTTAGCATGACAAAATAAACTATATAAAATAATTCAACATACAGTAGACTAAAAGCCTACGGGAGCTGAAGAATCTTCTGCAGTGAGTTTGGGAATATACTGTTTGTAAGTTCCGTTTTTCATGAGACTGGTTGACAGCAGATACTAGCATTTGTTTGAATTATTTTTGGTTGATTATAATCCACTATACCTTTATCTGACATTATCAAGATGAATTCGTTTTGGCCATGTGATACAGTAATGTCCTTTACTCTTCACAATGAGTAGGTCACAGTAAATCTCACTTTCGAATGGAATGTGAGTCATTCCAAGCTAAATTATAGGCTCTGCTCAGCCAGTCCTCATGACTGACAGCAAAACCAGCATTCCTGCCTGCAAATAGTCACCTAATAATGTGAAAGTGAGTTCTTAGAAAAAAGAACATATACATTCAGCCTACAACATGTGACTTACTGGGAGAGCCTTTTAGGACAAGGGAAATAAGCTTTGGTCTCCATAGTCACCTATTTATTTTGATGCTGTAACTGTAAAAACTAAATAAAATACAAATATTAAATGTATCTTTAAAAGAATACAAAATATAAATAAAAAAATGTATTAAGTAGTTTAATTTTGCAAAATTTAGCTTTTATAAATTTAGCTTATATGTATTTATTGGTTATTTTGGTTGAAATTTTGGTTGATACAAATGATGAATCAAAACAAATCAAGGCCAAAGTACATAATTTCCAATCATTTATTTTCATATTAAACTGATATCTATAACATTATAAAAATTAAAACATTAAGAAAAAAAAAGATTTATAAGTGAATTATTGTCAGGGAAAAGCCTCTATCTGTTGTCCAACACCCACAGCTCAGCCTTGATTTCATGCCGAGTTCTTGTGATTCATTTGGCCCGGCGGACTGAGGCCATCAGGCTGGAATGTGCTTGTCTCTGTGGGAGTTTGTCATTCATACGTCTCCCTTGTCATTGTGGTGATTGATGTATTTCAGAGGTGTCTTCCCTACAGCGGTTTGTGTGTAATGATGAACCAACTTGTTCTGCTAACACAACACCTGTATCCAGAACTGCATCCGTCTGTACTGGCACACTCAAGTGCTTTATATGGGTGTCTTCCGATATACTGTACACATGTACAAGCTAAAAAAATTGTAATTATGCTGGGTTCCAAAAAAATCTTTCATGTTGTGCCAGCACAATCAATTAAATTGACTTAATTGTTTTTACAAATGTAGGTGGATTTAACTTATTTAAACTTATTTAGATTTAGTTTATCCCCTTTGAAAAAAAACAAGGATTGTGTTGCTTCAGCTCATTTTAAATAAGTAATTCGAACAAGCAGCAAAAATCTTTTTTTGGGAGTAGGTTCAAACAACCCAGAATTGTATAGAATGTACTCTTCAAAAGAGGTGTTTTCTTGAGGTGGATTTCTTTCAAAATACTATGGAATTAACAAATACTGGGTTGTTCTAACCCAATGTTGGGTCAAGTGTGAACCATTGTATTAAAAAAGGTATTTTCAGTTTAACTCAAAAAGATTACTGTTGGGTTTGTCCATGTATGAACCAACATTGGGTTGCAACATCCCAGCATTTTAAAAGTAAAAGGCCATATTTGTTTTAACTCAACGTTCACTCTAAACAAATCACAGTTCGATTGTACAATCTAAAACAATGCTGGGTTGTTATAACTCAATTTTCACAGTAATGTTTAGAGGGAAGGTTTGGATAAACCTAGTGGTTCACTCCTCATTCTAAAAAAATCCTAGGTTGTTTTAACCCAATGGTGGCTCACATATGATCAAAACCAATTCATTTAAAAAATAATAATAATAAATTACTTTTTTTTTTTTTATTGTTGGGTCTGTCCATACCTGACCCAACATTGGGTTAAAACAACCTAGCAATTTATTTTTTGTTTTAGGGTCGAATATGGACAAACCCAATAGTTCATTTGACTAGGCTTTTTTAGAGTATATATTTTAACAGAAACTGTTCAAATAATGTGATCTACAAACTTGTTACATGTTTCACAAGCATTTATTGATGCTTTCAGATTGCATTGCAGGACTAATCTGAGCTTGATCTCTGCTATAACAGCTTCTGTTGCTGTGTAACTTGTTGATGTAACTTTTATTGACTTTTTCGTAGTTTACAATTATCTGTTGTTTGGTCTGGTCCAAAAAAATATGTGTAATGGCTGTCCATATTTTTTCTGTTAATTTACACATTA
>CAIGQW010005633.1:4014748-4032429 GCA_903798125.1 Danio choprae | reverse complement strand
GTGTGTGTGTGTGTGTGCGTGCGTGCGTGCGTGCACCGAAACATCTTGTCTCATCTATGTATTATTCCTTAATTTCTGAGAATGCAATAAGGCTTCATTTTGACAAAATGATATATTATGTCTTCTGGAGAGGAGGAAATATTGCTGATGATTCTCAGGTGTTTTGAGAGGATCATGCAGGGATTTTGATGTTCTCTGCGGTTTCATTCAATCCCCCTAAGACTTCTGGCCCAGTGCCGAATCGTCTTTCTTCATCTTGGCAAACGTGATTCCCTGAATGAGGCGTCTCTGTGCTTTAGGAATTTCTGTGAAAAGAAGAGGCTCTCTTACGCGTTGAGAATCAGTAACCTGATCACACGTGGGAATGCAGGGCTTTGTTTTCATAGACGCAAACAAGAAAAAGAGGGGCACGGAAGGGATCTTGTCTTTGTTGGTTTGTACACGTGCTCTGAGAGCGAAATGTACTAGATGAACCTGTTACTATAAAACAGGATCATGTTGTAAGGTTTGTTGTTGTTTTTTTAAAGAATTTTCTATTTTTATGCAAGAATTGTCTGTTCAAGGTACAAACTAAAACATATATTTTATTTTTTTATTTGTAAGCATCTTTAAGTCTCCAAACGTTCAGGCATGTAAAAAGAGAGCGTCATGAGTCAGACACTGTTGCAAAGGAACATATTTGTCTGAATTATTTTCTACCTCACCTTTTCCTTTTGTTATAGGACGATATCAATTCTGCTTTGAGTCTGTTTCTGCCGGATGGCCTCTTTTCCACCTTTTATATTAGAAACTCATAAATTCACCCTCCTCAGGAATGTCACTGACGCAGTTAGAAAGGTTATTCATAAATTCAAATGTTTTTTTTAAGGTCAGGACATTTACTTCTGAGCAGTATGCAACGTGACTTGACCTGTCTAAATACAAGTATAATGGCTGACACTAAAGTAAGTAAACTTGCAACAAATAAATTATTTAATATTATTTGGGTAATTTACTCATCCTTAGACTATCCAAGATGTAGGTCACTTTATTTCAGTAGAACATTAAAGACTTTTTAGTTGAAATGTGTACCTAAGATTGTAAATAATGTTCAGTTGCTGCTTGCAGACTGGTCGTTTTGTTTCATAAGATATCAACATATATAAGAAGCAATGAGAATCAGTTTTATTTTGCCTCTGTATGTTTTTGGAGGGGTACAAATGCAATCTGAGTTGCATGCAATGCTTTTAAAGGTCCCGTGAAATAAAAATTTAAAAACTGTAGGTTTTAGTTTCAGTCTGTTAGTTTTAAGGATATCTATTAGCTAGTGTTTTCCAAAACAGTGACAAAATTCACATTTAGAAATTATAAACACTCAAAGCTTGCAGGTAGTCACTTTAAATTTATTAACGATTTGTTAACTGTCTTTCTTAATATTTAATGGAACACTCCACTTTTTTGAGAATAGGCTAATATTAGAAGTCCCCTGTAGAGTTAAATAGTTGTTTTAGTAGGTTTTTTTTATCCATCCAGGTCATATTCAGGTTTGGCAGAAGAACTTTTAGGGGGGGAAGCTACTCTTTGTCCCACTCTCTCTTCATTTTTCAGATGACATTATGTCAAACATGAAATAAAAAATGCAAAAGCAAAAGCCACCACCATTTAAGGCAAAAGTATTTCTGCTATTTCTCTCTAAGCTCATGTCTTATGGGCGAATACCTTAATACAAAGCTAAAGAAGTGCATGACATTTTAACCTGTGTGAACTCCTGCATTATAACATCTCAAGAATGTTGGTGACTCGGTAACAGCAAGTGTTTGTTAAACACTGTCCAACATTATCAGAGGTCAGACTGGTTAACTAGTGTTTTCTGCCTAACTATCACTTCCTGAAATAACTTCTCCTTTTTTTTCTTTTTTGGTCAAAGTGTAAACAATAATGTCAGAATAATGTATGCATTGATTTACGCAGTGATTTATTTTATCATAATTTAATTTAGAGTAACTTACTGATTAGTTGTGATGAACACTGTAGGTAAATATGTTATTTTATCCAATTCATTAGGCCTAAATATTGCTAGACTGTAAATCTGCCTTCATATGGATAAAGTTGATAATGGCGTCTCCTAGTGGTGAAATTTGTAACAAACAACATCAGGGATACTGAGAATAAACACAAAGATGATCAGTGTGGGTGTAAGTATAATAATAATGATATAATGAACTTCGAAATCAAAATTGGACTAAAAATAAAAAAGAAAATATCTTAAGTTGAAAAGTACTAAACCTTCTTAAAATAGTCCCCCCCCCACCCCCCAAAAAATGTATTCTGTCATCATTTACTTACCCTCCACATCTTCCAAGCATGTTTCTTTGAACACAAAACAAGACTTAAAAAAAGAATAGAAGAAGATAAAAGAATAAAATATATGTATTTATTTTTCCTACTATGGATGTCAATGGTGATGTCAATTCAAAAAATTCAATATCTTCTCTGTTTAACATAAAAAAAAACTCACAGGTTTAGAACTATTTTGCGGTGAGTAAATGGTGAGCATATTTTTGGGTGAACTATCCCTTTAAATACAGCCATGACTGTAATATATTACATTCATTCATTTTCCTTCGGGTTAGTCCCTGATTTATCAGGTGTCGCCACAGTGGAATGAACCACAAACTATTCCAGCATATGTTTTACACAGCAGATGCCCCCTCCAGCCGCAACCCAGTCCTGGGAAACACCCATACACTCTCGCATTCACCTGTACCGCATGTCTTTGGACTGTGGGGGAAACCGGAGCACCAAAGGAAACCCACAAGAACACAAAGAGAACATGCAAACTCCACACAGAAAGGCCAACTTACCCAGCCGGGACTCGAACCAGCGACCTTCTTGATGTGAGATGACAGTATTACCACTGAGCCACCATGCCGCATAATATAGTACACATATTTATTATGGCTATTTAAATCAGTAATTCATATGAATGCAAATATAAAAGAACAAATGGTCTCATTAAACACATTTATTAATATGCCAACTGATACTTTAAGTGTGGACGCAGGCAAATTTCCTCTATCAACCTACTCCTCTATCAACCTACTAACCTGATTTTAACACTAAATATGAAATGATTCCCAAGCTACTGTACATCCCAAACTTTCATGCTCACCATTCACAGCAAGAACATTGAGTCCTTGGCACAAACTTGGACTTCGGCAAAACTGACACAAGAAATGTTCAAACAATTGAAAACAAAAGCGTTTAATGTTCAGGAATCCAAACGTTCCTGCTGATCTTGACTTTGTGAGTTTGTGTCTGTTTTAAGACGTCAATCGCATGTCACTGTGCTTTATAAGGTGTTAATTAGGTAATTAGGCCTACAATCCTGCAGCGGCAGCCTCCCCATTGTCTTTACTTCACTGAAAGCAGAGGACAAGTAAGTGTATAATCAGGTCAAGGTCTGTCCTGCAGAGTCTGTGTTGGTGACAAGAGGACTGTTCGCACACTGGAACCCACAATATTGTGTCTGAATCCTGTGATGTGAGGAACACACTGACATTGTTTTTAAGCAAAGATTAGAAGGCCCTAGAAAACATAATTCATCATTTAGCAATGCATTTATTCTTCTTTGTGCCATGAGATCAAAATATTGATTTCTTAACAGCAAGAAAGGTTTACCAACATATGGATGAAAAGACATGAGAGACAAATGTTTGGACAACTAATGTGCCCAGAGCTTCTTTTTTTTCTGAGATATATACGCCTATAGAACTTTTTCAATTATTTACAGAAAACACCCAATATATTGTAATTCATTGTATCAATGAATCAAAAAAATCTTGTTGTAAGAAAAATCATTAGATTAAATATTAATTAACTCCCAGTGTAATATAATCACATACTCTTTTATTTAATAAGTACACGATTGAATGGAATATTATTATATATGCATTATGCATGATTTAATTAATTATTTAATTACTTTTTAGATATGTTTAACAATGGTTATTGCATTAAATAACAATAAGTATTACATTTGTTACAGTATTTATTAACCTGTGGTAATATTAATTATTAATAAAATGCAATATTTTTGGTTTTTTTGCTGGTTTCATTTATTTATGCTCCTTTGGGTCCATTTAAAGCATGATGCAACTTTTACTTGAATTATTTTGGTTTATTGGTTTATTAATTTTGGTTTATTAATTATTATTAAATCATGTAATGTTGACCAAAAAAAAAACATATCATAAATTGTACATTTTGTATTATTATTTTATTTGTTAATGCCTTGAATACAAGACGATTGTCTCTTAAGTTTAAGATTTTTGTCTGATTTACTGGCAAAATGTTTTTTTTGTTTGTTTTTAATAGTCATTTGCTAAATAAAACACAGATTAAACAATTAATTACAATTAACAATGCAACAATCACATAGTTTGGAGTTTTGCTTCATGATTATTGATCCCAAATGTAATTTTCATTATTGACCTACACCTACATTGCAGACAGACTTGTTTTCACTGCACAACTTGCGTCACGAGTGACCTAAAAATGAGCAGTTTATGTCCATCATTCATACTAATATCCTAGAACCCATTATGACTGTAATTTACTTAAGCCTTTATATTACTGTTCAATTAAACAAGTAATCATTGAGTAATGACAGAGATGCTTCACGTTTTCTTTAAACTAATAACATGATAAGTAGAGCAAGACACGTTGTTACTTGCTGCAGGTGAACTGAGGACACGTTGGTTGTGTGTGTGAGTGTGTGTGTTCCAATGTTTATTGAATTTTATAGTATTGTGATAAACGTAATGCGATCTGAGGAGGAAAATGTTGAAATCTTAGCATTAACCAGCAGGATTAACATTTTAATCCTTGAAAGTCTAGTTGATCCTGGGAGATATGACAATAATCCTCAACATTATTATGAAGACTGTTTATATAGAGTGGCCCAATTGGATAAAAGGGATACTATACCCAATGCATGAAATTAGAGTTTCTTTCTTCTGTTGAGCACAAAAAAGCTGATACCCATCAACTAAAAAAATACTATGGAAGTCAATGGTTCCCAGGCATTTTTAAAAATATATCTTATTTTTTTTTAACAGAAGAAAGAGCTCAAATATGCTTTGAACAAGTGAAGGGTAAGAAAATGATGACTTTTGATAATGAGTTTTCCTTTTTGGGTGAACCATATAAAGAAACACTCCACTTCATTTCAAAATATCTCATTGTTGTCTCATAGTTGTCTCACAATAGTCTCATTTCACAACTCTCATATTGAACAGTAGTGTTTTACAATTTTCTAATCCATTCAGCCAATGGTCTGGCATTGCTAAATATCTATAGGAACTATACTCTCATTCCAGCTAATAAGCTGCTGCAGCCATAGTACGGCAGCAAAGTTCCTTGAATATTACTCCAGAATGAGAGTATAATTCCTTTCCATATCAGCCTAGAAAACACCACCTTTTCATTTTCCATCAGTGTATCTGCAGGAGTGTCAAGCTTTAAATAGGAAAATTAACTCTTGGTCATTTTTGAGCGAGATGCTAATGGTCTAATCCGATTCAATGATCTATGCTAAGCTAAGCTAAATGTTCTCCCGCCAAACATGATTATCACCTGAATGGATTAAAAAATGCTAAAGCAATCATTTAACTAATACAAGTCTTGTAATATGAGCCTATTTTCAAAAAAACGTGGAATGTCCTGTTAAGTACTATTAAGACAGTTATTAGATAGATTACAGTTCATAGAGAAATAAAATACGGCATCTGCAAACAAATTATGCTTTACAAAAACTACACTTTGATGAATTTCAAATATCTAGACTTATTTTTAACGGTTCCAACAGAGAAATAAAAGCAATAGTTCAAAAATGAAAATTTGCTAAATTTTAAAACATTTGCAAGTGATTAGATTCACTTATCCTGAGGTAATCCAAGATGGAAGTGACTTTAATGGAAGTGACTTCAGCTAAACATTAGAGAAGATTTTTTAGCTAAAACTGTGGTCCTTTTTGAGACCGAAAAAGGCAATCAGTCACTGCTGAAACATTGAGTGTAATAAAAAAAAAACAACAACATACTAATACTAAAGCAAACAAAATTCTAATGTGTCCTCATGATATTAAGGTCTTATGACGCAAAACCATTGAACCAAACAAACATTTTTCTACATCTCCATTTTGATCCATATTTTGGCATCATCAAATCCACATGACCTCAGCTGACAAATAAGGCCTTATGTCCAAATACTCCTACTTATATAATATATGTGTAAATTTTAAACAAAATGTAGTATAGTACCTACTGTTCAGTATGTTATACTGTGTAACATGCATACAAGGAAATTAAGCTTTCATTTCTAATATTAAAGCTGAAAACCATGCATGGCAAAACATAAAAGGCATTTACGGTTTAAAAAGCATGAAATCTTCATCCTAAAAAAAAATACACGTCTATAATTGGATGAATAATTTATTCAAAGTGATATTTAATATCAGAGAGCACGACAGATTAAAAGTCAACATGTTTGCAATATGTATTTGGTTCTGATTGAGTAATAATGCGGAACATAAAAATGATATTTAAAAAAATTATACTATTTTCAAGTAACTGAAAAAAAACAGAATTAGTTTCTCAAATGAAACATGTTTTCTTAAACTCCACATTTTTTACTATATTTGGCCTTCAAATATAACAGAAAAATGATAGCAGAATTGTTTTCTATTAAATAACAAGGAAAGTACTGTGATACTTAATAAAATAATATATTAATATCTATCTACACAAGCATAAAATTCAACACAAAAGGAAAATAATCACTATGTCAAGTTCTATTTACACAATTTTTTAACATTTAAAAACCACCTTCGTTGGTTCAGATTCACTCAATTTAGTCCAATGTGTATGTAAAAAAGTTTGCCAAACTAAAACTAAATAAAAACAGATATGTCCTGTAATTCTATGCTATTTCTATCATTCTGCTCTGATTTTATTTCTTTAAAGTGCATCTCTGTACATCCCTATTTACATTAATACTATATTAACAGATTCCAACTAGACAGAAGTGCTGTGTTTCTTAGATTGGCTTGTAAAGCAGGGTTGTGACATATTTCTTCTTATAGCGATGTGTGGCACTGAGAACCATAACGCCGTCCTGTCAGAGAGCCAGAGATACAGGAAGTCATCAGAACAGGTTTTGGATCAACATGACTTCATCTCACAGAGCTCTTTAAGATGCTTTCTTCTTACCTTAATAGACAGAGCGTACAGGTGATTGAGCATGACGTGATTGGGCTCTGGGAGCAATGCTGGATCACACTGTTGGAAAACAAGAACAAACATCTATTAGCCTGAAATTAATTTGACTGACAGCTTGTTTTGACCTTAAATTGTAGTTATGTAAATTAACTGCCTAAGGTGTGCTCTTAATGTAAAATTAAAACAACTTAATCTACTACTCATTTAAAGATGCAGGGTTTCAATCTGGGTGTATGCGAAATTGGAATTGTGTCCACTGGATGGCGCAATTGCAAACTGTTAATTTTATTCAATCCAGAAGCCTGAATCAGCATCAGTAGCTACTTTCCATCCACCTATTTTTATGCACATTTTAGAGATGCGCATAAAAAAATCGGTTGATAGAAACGCCAAGATGCGCATACATTTTGAAAATGTGCATAAAAAATGTATGACACCCAACCACACCCCCTAAACAGAACCGTCATTGGTGGATAAGCAAATCGTACTAAAGTGTATGAATGAGATCGTACGAATTCATATGAATTAGCCACTGAATCAAAACGTTATGAATTGCTGTGAGATCGTGTTGTCCTCAGGCTCCAGCTTTATGTTTTATGATGATCATATTTATTCATTCATTCATTTTCATTTCGGCTTCATTCATTCATTCATTTTCATTTCGGCTTAGTCCCTTTATTAATCTGGGGTCGCCACAGCGGAATGAATCGCCAACTTATCCAGCATACGTTTTACGCAGCAGATGCCCTTCCAGCTGCAACCCATCTCTGGGAAACATCCATATACACCCTCATACACTACGGACAATTTAGCTTACCCAATTCACCTGTACTGCATGTCTTTGGACTTGTGGGGGAAACCGGAGCACCCGGAGAAAACCCACGCCAACACGGGGAGAACATGCAAACTCCACACAGAAACGCCAACTGATCCAGCCGAGGCTCGAATCAGCGACCTTCTTGCTGTGAGGCGAACGTGCTATCCACTGCGCCACCGTGAGGCAGATGATCATATTAAAACAAAGAAAACAATCTGAAGTTGTTGTTTTTAAGCTATTTTACCAGTCCGGCCCACTTGGGAATAGATTTTCCTCCATGTGACCCCTGAGCTAAAATGAGTTTGACAACCCTGCTTTAGAGCAATGTTCATAATATTATGGATTCTGAAGGTTTAGATAGGGATACACTGAAATGAAAATTCTGGGATGAAATTTAACATTCTGAATGCACTGAGCTAAAAACAGAAAACAAAAAATGCAAAAATTACTGATTATCATTCATTCTTTTTCCTTCGGCTTAGTTCCTTATTTATAAGGGGTTACCACAGCGGAATGAACCGCTAACTATTCCAGCATGCCCTTCCAGTCACAACCCAGTACTGAGAAACCCATACACTCATTCACATTTGCACTCATACACTACGGCCAATTTAGTTTATCCAATTTACCTATATCGCATGTCTTGACTGTGGGGGAAACAAAAGCACCCAGAGGAAACCTACGTGAACACGGGGAGAACAAGCAAACTCCACACAGAAATGTCAACTGGCCCAGCCAGGACTCGAACCAGTGACCTTCTTGCTGTGAGATGACAGTGCTAAGCACTGAGCCACCGTGCTGCCCTTAATAACTGATTATTTTGTAGATAAAGTAATATAGAGAGAATTTTTAAATTGAACTCAAAAACCTAAATTATACTGATTTAAAAAAACACAAGCCAATAAAACAAACACATTTTGTTGATATTAAATATCGAGCTATAGATCATACATTTCATAGCATAATGCTATCTATGTCAGGTGTGAAAGCCTGACTACGGCTAGAGGATGAGTTTTTCTCTTTCAGATGAAAACGATCATGATTTTCAGCCAATCATTTTAAGCAACTGAAAATGTGATGCTTAGTCATAGACAGAGCTCTTAGGTATAGTATTCATCAGCATGGTTATTCGTTCATTCATGTATAAAATACATAATATTTCTGTCATCATTACTTCAAATTAAATTTCGATTAATTATGACTGAATTCCACACTTCCATCCGCATTTTCTATATTGAAGATCATAGGCCAAATCAAATTTATTAGAGATTAATAAAAGTGGTCATATTGACAGCACTAACGTAAGGTACAGTGTTTTGTAGATACTCACAGATATGCCTGTATCTTTATTGAGGATGACCTGAAGGAGGTGAGGGGGCAGAATGGGTGGAGATTTGAATTTCTCCTCCTGTTTGGGTGTGTAAGCATCCTGATGGTACGGGCCAGGAGGAGAGCTGGACAGATCTGAAATCAGTAAAGTGAACCCATGAATAACCATATTTGAAAGCATTCCTGCATATTGATATGTTTAAAGCTGATTTAAGCAGATATTACGCTCATACCTGACATATCAGAGCATTTCTGTGAATCCACCATGAGCGCATCAAACACTTCAAAGTCTGTCTTCTTCACTTGGATGATGTTGTTGACTGTGCCCAGCTGGTTGGTCACCACAGGCTGAAGAGAAGAAATGTTCAATGTTATGATGGTTTTTCATATGTAAAGTAGGTGGTGGTTATGATTGAGGTCTTGGTCACCTCTGTTGGGTCATGTGTCCACAGTCCATCCACGTAGAATTTATACTGGTGCTCACCCTCAGGCAAATCCACAATCGCCACAAAATTATTTTGACTATTAAAGAAAAGAGAAAAAAATGTATTTGATTTGAGGGGTATTTTAGGGCATACTGTATACACATTGCATTCGTTCAGTCCTTAATTTCGTATACTGGGTATATTAGGGTGATTAGTGTTGCCAGATCAGTAACAGAACAGTAAAAATAACAAGCCTTTTTTTTAATCCAAACTTAAGTTTTTTTTTCTTAGACATACGCCACATACAAAATATCACAACCAGTCGTAAATATAATTACAGTTATGCATTTATTTAAAACATGATTTTGTTCTGCAAACTACTCGTAATATTTCTTTTGAATTTAAAATAAAATATCTGTAGAGCATAAAATGACAACTGGTCAAAAAAACAAAAAAAAAAACATTTAGTGATTATTTGTTTAATTGCAAGTTGTAATATTAGCGCTTTGACTTCCTTTAGGCAAGATTTTAAATTTCACTTCATTTGTAGTACATTGTGGGGCAGCACGGTGGCGCAGTGGGTAGCACAATCGCCTCACAGCAAGAAGATCGTTGGTTCGAGCCCCAGCTGGGTCAGTTGGCATTTCTGTGTGGAGTTTGCATGTTCTCCCCGTGTTCGCGTGGGTTTCCTCGGGGTGCTCCGGTTTCCCCCACAATTCCAAAGACATGCGGTATAGGTGAATTGGGTAAGCTAAATTGTCCGTAGTGTATGTGTGTGTGTGTGTGAATGAGTGTGTATGGATGTTTCCCAGGGATGGGTTGCGGCTGGAAGGGCATCCGCTGCATAAAACATATGCTGGATAAGTTGGCGGTTCATTCCGCTGTGGCGACCCCAGATTAATAAAGGAACTAGGCTGAAAAGAAAATGAATGAATGAAAATGTAATACATTGTGTAGTGTAGAGCGTTTCATACACATCTACATCCAGTTGTGAGTGGACACAACTATGATCTGTGGACTTTTAAAACATAACCGCTAAGGAACTAAACACTACTAATAAACTCTTTTAAATTTAAAGTGGTAGATTTGAAAAAACAAATCTGATTTTTCATCTAATGTTTATATTTTTCTTCATTTCAATGAGCAGAAATGTTTACCATTAACATTCACGTACCTTCTAATCAGAGGAATCTTATTGGTCCAATTATTAAAAGACCCAGAAATATACACTTCCTTTCCAGCTCCTGTCCAGCGAAACACAGTGGGTCGATCTAAAGTGTCAGTCTTTTCGCTGCTCTCCAGGTCGGGTCTCCATTCAATGAATTCCTCCTTTTCTAACGGTGCCTAATAAAAACAAAACATATTATCACCACATCTACACCACAATTAAATCTCTTCACGAGCAAAACCAGTAAATGTGAGCCAACAGACACCTTCATGTCCTCCCCGTGAAAAATATCAGCATCTTCAGGACTGTCCATTAGGATTTTTGGACGATCTCCTTCCTTAGTTCCTCGACTGTCTCTTCGGTTGGCCTTTTCATGGCCCATGCCTGTCCTCTCGCTGCTTGTGTTCCCCATAGTGATCTAAGCCGGAGGTCACACAGGACGAGCGGCCTGCTGGATGGGCTTCAAATGACCTGTAACCCGACAGACATCACAATAGTGTAAGAAACATGATTGTCTTCATTTATTACACAGTTACCTGGAACACTTGATTCTGATTGGTCAGTCATAATGTTCCATGGTATGTTATTGCAAGCTAACATCCGCTGAAACTAATAACACACGCTCATCCGGGCACTTCAAATCATCTTGACCGTAATTGAATACGTTCACATCCATATTTATGTAAACCATAGTTGGAAGTGGACAAAAGATTCAAAGTTGAACAGGAATGTGTCTTGTTTACCTGTGCTCCAATTGACGAAAACACATCTTATTACCTGGTGTAAACAAGGCAGCATGAATCATGTTTATATCTCCCATTGTCTCATCTACGTTAGCCATCTAAAACTAGCCTACACACAGTGCGTGATCAACATGGGTTGAAATAGCTGCTTTTTGAACACAATTAAGAAAACTGATTGAATCAAAAAGGTGTTCAAACTGTGCAATGGCAAGAAATAATACAGATTGTGCAACCAAACACATTAAAACGAAAGTAACGAGTCTGGTTTAAAAATGTAAGAAGAACAAAGTACAGATATTTGTGTAAAAATGTAATAAGTAAAAGTAAAAAGTTACCTAATAAAAATAAATAGTGAAGTACTGATACCAGAAAAATCTACTTAAGTACAGTAACGAAGTATTTGTACTTCATTCCTTCCCATCTGTCTTTATATGCTTGCCTGTCACGCTGCTCCTTTTGCCTGCTTGGCACAATCTTGTCATTGAAACAAACATAATTAAAATAAAAAAAAGTATTTGTTTCTGTCAGCTTTTCTTTTAATTAAAGAATTAATTAACGATTACAGCTCAGAACAATGTGTCTAATTTGAACTTTTTGTGGCAAGTAGCCATGTAATAATCTACTTGCTTTGCTGATAAACCTGTCTGGCTTTATTCTGTGATAACAACCGCCTGGATGTGCTTTATCCTTAATGTAATGCTAATCGCTAATAGATTTCCATGATGTGTTGAGTCTCTTTGCAGTTCTGAAAGTTGATCATAGTTTTGAACTAGGGATGGAAATGATTAATTGACAAAGAATTATTTTATATCTTATCGATACACCTTAAAGATGGTTGATCAATCATGTTTTTCAATAAAGAATTAGAAAATCTTTGGATGTTTATGTCCCAAAAACTGAAGATGATATACTTTTTAAATACAAAAGCTAGTCTTGCACTAGCTCTGGGTCTTCAAGCATAACTTCACGTAAGTCATAGACACGCATTGCAGAGCTAGTGCAAGATTAGAATTGGTGTTAAAAAAAGTATGTCATTTTTTTTTTTTTTTTAATTTTACAAATCTGACCCTTATTCATTGGTCTTGTTTGAAGCCCTTCGAAGCTGTACTGAAACTACAATTTGGACTTTCAACTCTTCATCTGTTTTCTCACATGGACACACACACTGTCTATTAGTCATTGCATTTAATCATTGAATAGTTCTATTAAATGATCGATTATTTATTGTTTTTTTTTTATCCAACTAGCTTTTTAATTAACAGTGTTTGAGTTTTGAATGTCATTTGCTGATAATAACATTGTGAAGCAGTCATGTCTAGCATTATTAAGGTTAAAGATTAATCAATTAATTGACTTAAACAGAGATCGATCATAGTATTTTGTGGTAATAGATATCCTTTATTTTTGAAGTCACTCCCACTGCTTTCAATGCCATTTACTTTGCGGTTTATACATATTAAAGGGTTAGTTTACCCCAAAATGAACATTCTGACATCGTTTACTCGTCTTTGTACTTTTGTTCATCTTCAGAACATGAAACAAGATTTCCAAACCTGAGATTTCTCTACTGACCCAAAAAGTTTTGTGTTTTTAAATGGTTGAGAAAACAATGCAAGAGTAATCAACGTGGTTTATTCCTGATTTTATCCTGTGATGCATTGTGTATGCATAAAAAAGTAAACGGTTTGTATATAAATAAATATATATATATATATATATATATATATATATATATATATATATATACAAAATCAGAAACAGAATACCAAAAAAATGCTGTAAAAAATAAATATGTATGTATTAATCCGCCAAAATAAATGCAGAAACGATGTAAAAAATACAAGAGAAAACAAAACATTATTGCATGTTACAAAGAGATTCATTTCACTGTTTCAATGATTATAAAGGGGAGATTTTGCTCTAAAATAGAATAACTTCATGGACCTACATGTTTTGTCTGTTTAGGTTACAACCTGCCATTTCTTCAAACATTTTTATTATTATATTTTATTACTATTCAACATTAATGATAGAAAGAATAGCTGGCCATTCTCAGTTATTCGCACATTCGTTCAGTGACAACTTGCTCCCTATATTGTTTACCATAGTACTTTGAATATTTGGTCTGAAATTGCAGGCAAGTATGACTTGAAAACAACATTAGCACTAATTATTTGACTGTGAACAATGTTGTACTTTGAGAGTCATTGGTTGCTAATATAATTTCACTATTTAGAATTTGCAAGGAATACTTTTCTGAAATTATATTACATAGGAGAAAGTCTGAATGTGTGAATATAAAACCAACTTTACCTCATTAAAAATCCATGCTTAATTTCTGTAAAACAGATGTAAAACTATTGATAATTGTGAGGTTCTTGATACAATAATATTTCAATATCTTTTCGCATTCAATTATCTGACATTTTTAGATTAGTTATGACAATAATTTTAGATCATTTCTCTTACACGGACTAGGATTTCTTCAAAGAAATTTTATTTTTATTCAAAAAGCATTTTAACAGCCCCATTAATTTAACTGCGTATTTCATTGCTGAAGCTTAAGACCTCATAACCTCGAGGCAGTTTCTAGTGGTGTATTTTTGCGTATGATTTTAGAAAACCCTGTAATGCAAGGTCACAGGATCTCAAAGGAAGTCTGGCAAAAAAAGATAAACGAAAGCCCATTCAACTTCAACCGTCTGAGATCTATCGTCCTGATATAATATGCAAGCCAATTGATTTGTTTTTAGCGGCAGCAGCCTTCATGTCAGTGTTTGTTGTGATGTACAAATTCCGCGATCGCATCGACAGTGCAACTATGCAAACACTATTAATGTGATTCTGACTAAAACTAATACAACCATTCGCTATTGCGCGCTTGGCTGCAACAACACACTGTAATAAAATAAGCCATATCGAGCATTCTTATCGACTACAAGAAATTATTCACTAACATTTCATTTATTGAACAATGTCGTTTCAGTTTTAATGCGACAAGACTTACAGGCCCTTTTGCGCAATACCGTACGAACTGGCGACCGCTACTTGTCCTCGATCACAGTTATTTCGTCATTTTTTTCTCTCATTCCCGTAGCTTATCGTCACTAACTCAACATCCTCGCATCCACTCCGCCCACCACTGGCTACAGCTCCAATGCGCATGCGTGTTATCAACTGCCCCCGCCAGGGGGAGACAATCCCCTGGTTTCTATCCGCACGAACGCTTTCTTTCTTTCTTTCTTTCTTTCTTTCTTTCTTTCTTTCTTTCTTTTTTTCTTTCTTTCTTTATTTCTTTCTTTATTTCTTTCTTTCTTTCTTTCTTTCTTTTTTTCTTTATTTATTTCTTTATTTATTTATTTATTTATTCAATCATTCATTTATTTTCTTTTCGGCTTAGTCCCTTTATTAATCTGGGATCGCCACAGTTGAATGAACACTGGTAGAACATGCAAACTCCACACAGAAATGCCAACTGACCCAGCCGAGGCCCGAACCAGAGACCTTCTTGCTGTGAGGCAATTTATTTATTTATTTATTTATTTATTTAGATTTAACAAAATACACACTAGAGGGCGGCAGATAAATAGAAATTTTGTTCGAGATAAAAATGTTTTCTAGTCTTTCAGGTGCCATAATCATCATCATGAAACCGTCATCCTAAAATGAAAGGGTATCTATATAGTATATTGTGTAAAGGACAATATATTTTTATTTATACTTGTATAACTATATTATTTTATATTAATTTAGGTCGTATTTAATTTTTTATTACCAGTGTTATTTGGTTGATTGTTTGTTGTTTACTTGTTTGTTTTTTAATCGATTTAATAAAATTATTGTTATTATTATTATCATCATAATCATTATTGTTTTCTGGAATAGATTATTTTTATTTATTGATTCATGTGTTATGTACAATACTATTATTATATGTATGTACAGTAGGACATGTATTTGTGAATGGTTTTTATTGGATAATGAATGTGTATATATTATACATTTTAAACATAACGTTTTAGTCTTGTTTTATCAATTTATTTTTTATTATTTAAAATGTATAGGCCTAAATAATGATATAAATAATTGATTTATATTGTTTTGATTAATTTTTAGTAACCTTAATAATTGTTGTCACACTTTATTTAAGGTACAAGTCCTGCTAATTAGCAAGAATTTTTGGCTCAATAAACTACTAATTTGGTGCTTATTAGGCCTAGTATATGATATTATAAATTATACATTTATATGATAGTATATGATATTATAATTATATATTATAGTCTTGTTTTTATCTATCAATTCAATTATCCATCCATCCATCCATTTTCCTTCAGCTTAGTCCCCTTGTTCATCAGGGGTCGCCACAGGGGAATGAACCGTCAACTTATCCACCATATGTTTTACACAGCACGTGTATGTTCTTCCAGCTGCAACCCATCTCTGGGAAACATCCATACACACCCATTCACACTCATACACTACGGACAATTTAGTCTACCCAATTCACCTATACCGCATGTCTTTGGACTTGTGGGGGAAACCGGAGCACCCGGAGGATATATATATATAGTTGAGTATTTATATTGTTTTGATTCATTTATAACAATAATAATATCAATCACACTTTGTTTTTAAGGTACAATTTTCGTTGGCAAACCATTAACTAAGATTTTAGCTAAATAAACTACAAATTTGCAGCTTATATATATGTGCAATATGCATTTACCGCCAGAAGATGAAGACATTTAGCCTTCATTTAGCCAGTTCCAAATGAAAAATTACAATAGATGGTGATCTCATAATTAAAAAAAAAAAAAAAGCTATTTTGAAATTAATTTTACTGTCAATTGACTTGAAATCCCAAAGATCTCATTGTTTTATGCATAACAATCTGGCGTGTAGTTTGCATATAATAGTTTTTCGCTTTTAGTGCTTTTCCTCAGTCAGTGTGTCATCAGATTCATTGTGCGTGTCTTGCGAAGTTGAATTACACCCCCACTGGCTTTCCCTCTGTCACACACACACACACACACACACACACACACACACACACACACACACACACACACACACACACACACACACTAATCTTTCTCTCGTTTCTCACCCACCCACTTAAACATTCAGCGATAAAAATGCTGTTCCTAGTGCATTAAAAAGGAATACAGTGCAAAAAATCTAAGAATGTACAGTACTGTGAACCTTAACATCTTTCACTTTTACACTTTAGAGATTGCCTTATAATCTAACAAGGTATTTTAGGTTTTCAATATTTGAAAATCAAAATGTTCAATCCTTTTCAAGTTCATCCTATTAGACAGCACAATTCTGTTCATACATGCACCGGAAAGACTAGGAAGAGAGCTGGGTGTGTGTGATCAAACCATCACAGCTACAAGTTTAACACTTTGAAAATTTGCACGTTTGAGTTCCACTGCATAATAATCTTCCATGCTGAAAATTCCCAGAAGCACAGCAAATGTTAATTTAATACTTAACCTTTTACAAAAACGAAAAATTGGCTGCTGATTTATTCATCCTCAGGCCACCCAAGGTGAAATATTTTCTTTAGATGAACAAGAACCGTTTTAGCTAAAACTGTACAGTGGTGATTCATAGAAAGTAAGGGATAGTTCACACAAAAATGAAAAGGTTGTTTTTTTCTATTTGAAAAATGTTAGAAACCTGTTTGGCATCCATAGTAGAAAAAGCAATTACTATGGAGATTATTGGTTACAGGTTCTTAACATTCTTCTAATAATCTTCATTTGTGTTCAACAGAAGAAGAAAAAAAAATCTAACTTGTTTTGATTAAGTCTATAGACTATTACAGTAAGTAAATGATGACAGAGTTTTCATTTTTGGGTGAACTATGCTTTTTCCAGATATGGCTCATAGAAAGTTGTTGTTGTTGTTGTTGTTGTTGTTGTTGTTGTT
>CAIGQW010005633.1:3984976-4014738 GCA_903798125.1 Danio choprae | reverse complement strand
TTGTTGTTGTTGTTGCTTTTTAAATGCACAAACAAACCTATCAATTTAACAAACAAACAAAAATGGTTATGACAAATTGCCCTCCAGACTGTCATGAACCGTTTTCCAAGGTTGCGCATTAAAGGTTATATGTTTTTGTTGTTGTTGTTGTTTGTTTGTTTTTTTGTTTGTTTGTTTCAGACCAATTGTTTCACATCATAATTACTCAATGTGTCGTCATACATATTTATTATATTTTGTCTGTTTATTTTTTGCCTTTTAAAACTCTGATAGATGTTGACTTGTATTTTTATAATAATCACAGTTTCAGCTGAAAATCTTGTTTAATTCTTTACTGAAAAACACCTACATCTCGGATTGCCCGAGGCCGAGCAGATGAAGAACCTTTTTTTTTTGTCTGTGTTGTTTTTATAGACATTACAGCAGACTGCTTACATTATTGATGATAAGAACCCAGCTCACAATTCTGTTTATGCCATTGCATCTCTTTTTTTGTTGTACATTAGCAAAATCAAATTATAGTGGATTTGACTGAGGAGGTACGTTTGGTCTGGTAAATGGTCTAATGCAACTCCTGAGGTAAAACTGTTATGAAAGAGGTGTCAGATGATTCTGCATAAGGAAGGAAATTATAGAAAGAACCCTGCGGCACTGAATTCATGATCAGCATGTGAAGGTGGAGAGTTGTTGTTTTTTTTCAGGTTACTGCGTCATATATGCTAAAGGGGGTCAGGAGAGTGCATTACAGCTGAAAACGCTGAAAGAATTGGTTGAATATTTCATGAAATGTGCTTTTAAAAATAGAGACAAAGATGTGAGGCCAGACCACTAAGACTCCATCAGCAGTGTCTCCTGCTCCATCAGATGAGTGTATATGAAACTAAATGTAGCCTAAAAGGGAAACTGGATTTAAAAATAAAAATCACTGTATGAACAACAGCTTACAATCAACATTATTTAAGATCAAAATGAAAATGCTCCAATTCAGAATGGAATGACACAACTGTGAAGTACTGAACTAGTTTAATGTATTTAATATATTGTATAAACTGCTTTTTTGATAATGACAGCAATTCAAGATTCCTCTTGTATGGAGAATTGAGACGCATACATTGCTCAGGTGTGATTTCAATGGAGTCTTAAAATCTTGACGTTCTGTGGGTCTCCCCTATAAACTCTGATATTTAGTGCTTATTTTAAATTGGATTCAGGTCAAGTGATTATCTGGACCATGCTAGCAGCTTTATTTTATTTTCTGACACCAGTTGAGAGTTTCCTTTTTTGTATTTGGGATCATTGTCTTGCTGAAATATTCATTCATCTCCATCATTTAATATAGGTTTTGGGAATGAAGCAGCTAATATTAACATACACTGACCTGGGGCAGTGTTGCATGTAAATTGTAGCCTCAATTTCAAGATCTTAGCTGACAGGAGTGACTCTTCTGCTGCTGTAGCTCATCTGTTTCAAGGTTTGATGTGTTGTGTGTTCAGATATGTTCTTTTGACCTTGATTGCAAAAAGAGATTGCTTAATGTTGCCTTTCTAACAGCTTGAACCAGTACCATTGACAATGTCCTCTGGCATTAACAAGGCATTTTCACCCACAGAGCATCAAAATATGTTCACTTTTTAAGCCATTCTCTGTAAACCCTAAAGATGGTTGTGTGTGAAAATCATAGTAAATCAGCAGATTCTAGAATACTTTCCAAACAATTCAACCAGCATCAACAACCCTGCCATGTTTCAAATGACCTTTCTTCCCCTTTGTGATGATAAGATTGAACTTTATCAGATTGTCTGGATCACGTCTACAGTATGTGCCAAAATGCATTGAGCTACTTGTTAATTTCTGACATGTTTTTGTTTTAAATGAACCCTGTTGCTTTCATACTCTGTTATGTTGAAACTCCAGCTACTGATGTGCCAAGATGGACTATAAGTGCATCAAATGAGTGGTGAAAAGACACTGATGTCCAGCCTCATATAATGATGAGGGTCGGCAGTCTGCCAGACGCTCTTCCTCCTCACTGTCAGAGCAGCTGATGAGTGATGACATCTACAGTGATACGTCTTTACCTCAATGGATCACCGCTCATGACACGACCTCTTCTGGGAATCAAAGGAAGGGGCTGTCAGGAACTGCCAGATTCCAGACTGACATCACCTTGAGTACAAGTTTGCAATATTTAATGTGAAAAACTCTGGACACAATAGTGGTTTGGTCGACCCGACCTTGCATTTTGGCTCAATTGAAGGACTAATTTCCAGTCTAACGCTGTTTACCCCATGGCTTGGTATTGGGTGAATGAAAAACAGAACAACTTAAAACACCCTAAGCTAAAATTTGTTTACTTGGAGTGCTTCAACATATCGTTCCAAATGGCCGTCTGATATTTCCTAGAGAATGTCAAATGTGGGACAGGCCCCATGGGACAGCAGAGGCAGTGGCACTGCATTCACAGATGTGTAAAAAGCTCCCTGCCAGGGGCCATGTCTGTCACACCTGCTACTGCAACCTCCCTTAGTGTTCTGAGCTAAACTTTTATTAGCTTTATTAGGGCCATCACCATCCCCAGCTGTTCAATTGTGGCAAATACTCTAGATCATCAGGGATGGCAATTACACATAAATTTTTAATGCCAAGTCACATGACCAAACATGTGAATATGTTTTGAATTCCCTGTAGGAAAGAGCTTGCAAAAAGCATCACTCATGCCAGCAGGCTTGCTCCATTCCCACAGGGAAAGTTCATCCCTGAACTTTCCGCCCCCTCCAGTCATGGAGCAGATGGCACCTGGGTTACAGGACATTTGAGGTGAGAGAAAAGGAGATGAAAGGATGTAGAAAGACATATTTGCGATGCCATGCGGCCCTACTGGACAAGTCCAGACTCATCCACCTCCATGTTGGTCAGTAACGGCTCCTCTGTTTATGGGTGCCAAGAAATGAATCACTCTATTCTCTTAAGGCCCTGGTATACTTCAAATGAAGTTCTATTTTCTTTGTTTGTGGCCAAAAAGAAGTTAGAAAAGGCTGGGTGACGTGAACTGTTAATATGTACACACTGCAATAAGTAGGGTTGCAAACACGCCACACTGCTCAAGTGGATTCCTAAACACAACAGCAATGGCAGCTGTGAGAGGACAGCAGTTTTATAAACGCCTTCTCCAGTAAAAAGAGTCACCACGGCATTCCACATTTCATGCGTTTTTGATTTGCCGCAAACAAACACTGAATGGAACAATGTTTACTACTTTATCAGACATGCCAATATGCAGATGTGCTTATCTTCCGGTGTGTGATTCAGAGACTTTAACATATCTCAGTTAGGGATGGTACAGGTGTGGATACATCCATGTTATGCCATGCAATGCACCAGCTATGCTACTCAACCCTCCAGTTTATTCGTTTAATCAGGTAGTTTACTTGGTGTTGTTGTGCTGGATGTTTTTCTCCTTTCTGACTCTTCGTGGATAAGAATCATGGTAAAGAAGACACACCAGGACACCAGGACACACCCTCTGATTGCATAATCGCCATGGACCAATGGTAGCTCAAAGGTGTTAAAACGAAATTAGATGTAAAGTTTGCTTTGGTGAGCTGTTTCAATGAAGGCATGAAGGCATAAACAAACAAGTTATGAAAATAAACACTAAAGCCAAAGTAAGCATCATTTCCCTCACCTCCACTCCAAAGGTTCTGTCCATCACATGTACCCTTATCACCCCTTGGAGGCCTAAGTTGTACAATGGAGGCTGAATTCTGCAATTTCCACACAACTTATCCCGATCTAAAAAATAACGTGAAGGAGTTTGATGACAGCAAACATTGCACCATTTACAACCACCTTAAAGTGCTTCCATTCATAAGCAAGAAGGTCACTGGTTCGAGTCCAGGTTGGGAAAGTTGGCATGTGTGTGGAGTTTGTATGTTCTCGCCGTGTTCGAGTGAGTTTCCTTCGGGTGCTCCGGTTTTCCCCACAGTCCAAAGACATGCAATAAAGGTGAACTGGGTAAACTAAATTAGACGTAGTGTATGAATGTATGTGTGAATGAGAGAGTGTATGATTATATCCCAGTGTTGGGTTTCAACTAGAAGGGTATCCACCACATAAAACATATGGCAAAGTAATTGTCAGTTAATTCCTCTGTAGCAACCCCTGATAAATCAGGGACTAAACCGAAAGACAGTGAGTGAGTGAGTGAGTGAGTGAGTGAGTGAGTGAGTGAGTGAGTGAGTAAACGAATCAGTCCATGCATTTTTGTAAGAAAAATATCCATATATAAAACTTATAGCTGTCTCTCTTCGCATCACTTCTATGTTGATTTAAACTGTGCACAAGTTTTACACTCAAAAGAAAGAAAAATGCAATCCTGTCAAGTGGATGGCAACAATGCACCGAAAAAGTGTCAAAAAAGGAGAGGAAAACAACAGACAGTGGTCAACGGACGTTACACAAAACTGTTTTTTTATATTTATAAAATATAGACATTTTTCTTTAAAAAAAAATACATGGAGCCAGAGCCTTGTAAGACACCTTTGGTTATAGATGGATGCACTTTATTATTGCCCTTGTAGAGCAAGAAAAAACAACACAATTACAAATAACTCAGATTTGATTCAACTGATAGATGATGTTTTGGGCCATCAAACCCTTTCATAATCCAGGCCTGGTCCTCTCTTGTCCACCTCTGTCATTGATCCTCCTTGCATCCTGCTGGAGCTTCTGCTGGACTTAAGACCAGAGTAGTATACAGGTAACACTTGTACCCCCAGCCTTGTTCCAACAGCTCTCAGTCCCACAAAAGATACACAGACAGGCAGGCAGACAGACAGACACTCAGCTTTGATTTTGTTCTTCGTAAATGACTCACACAACCCGGCCATAATTTTTGGAGTTAACATCATGCGTTTATTTCCAGCACTATCGGCAAAACTCAGAGTATTGCACAGTCCCTTGAAATAATTGCCTTGAGCAATCCAATACAAACTTTCTAGAAGCAAATACAGTGGATATGACCATATAAACGAGTGGATATGTTTATACCACTCATACACTTTGATATAATGAGTGTTGATTTATGCTTAAGATTTAAAAAAAAAATAATAAGTTTTAGATATTAGAAAGTCTTTTCCTCTGCACCAGTTCTAAAAACAACTTCAACATAAATACACTAAAAACCTAAAGGAGGGAAGCAAGGAAGATCTCCAAGTCAGTTTGTTTAGGCAGTACGATTTAAAACTGATTATAAACATTTTGAGGGCTCTTGCTTTTAAATTAGCATTTCAATAAGTCTTTTGGTAGATTGTATGTTTGCATCAGCTATTTTAGGTAAACACTGAGCAATGCCACCCCTACAAGTGTTACACTTTTCACAGACCCAGTAAAGCGTAAAAACTCAGAAACTAGTCAGTTAAAGAAACATAAAATCAAAAATAAAATAACAAGTTATGACACGAGGTAATAAAGGAAGGATTATGGTCCTGCAAAGCTCCATCTGGTTGCATTTTTTCTCAGGGAAGAACAAAACATATTTCTCATGAATATAATTACAACATTGTGTGCCAAAATGGCCACTTAAAATCATATTTTATATTAACCTAGTGAGCTGCTTTGTTCTATATTTGCGACATAGCTGCTTTAAGACTCGTTCCTTTAAAGTTAACAATTCGATTAGCTTTTCATAGCAACTGTGATGATTTGCTGATTCACACAATATAGGTATAACTCATATAAAAATATAAAACTAATATTTGGGAATATATTAAAAATAAAATAATAATTATAATGATACAAAATAGTACCTTTAATTACAACTTTTTTATTTGTACATTTAGTATTGAAACACAACTGTGAACATACTGTGAACATTGGAATTAGAATGCTGTTAAGCTAACAAGGAAATTATTTAAAAAAAACATAAATATAAAAAATGGGTGAAATAATACATTTTAGTTACATAGGTTATTACATAATTTGGACAAAACTCAACAGGCTATATGTTAAGCATGTTGCTAACTTATGAAGCACTAGTCCAATGACCATAAATATACACTAAAAGGAGTAAAGAAATGGTTAAATACACTTACATTTGAATCATACGTATTATGAGTCAAAATGAGATATCTTAGAATGTCTTAATTATTATGAGACTATTTGTTTCAATATGTTAGCATTTGGTTTTAGCATGTTGCTGAGCTAACAGTGCCAAAGCTGCAGTATACCAAACAGGGTAAAACAAACTAAATTTGTTTTAAATTAGATTACATTTTTTTAAAAACCTTTCAATACTGCTTTGCTTATTACAGCTTTTGCATGAGTAGCACTCCTATGGTCCCTTAAAATACAGCTTAAGTTGGCAGCTCACTAGGTTTTAAAAATGAACATAAAGATCATATTCACAATTCATTCCTCATAGATAAAATCAAATTCCCTTTTTTCCTTATGAAATATACTGTTTCACTCAGAAATTCAAGAAGTAAAAAAACTAAAAAATACAACTTCTCTTATTTCTTTCTTGCCAGTGCAAGAAAGGTCAAATTATTGTAAATCCTTTTATTATAGTATCTTCATTTCAAATCCCATCTGTCAGTAAAGTGTTAGATTGAGGCAGTCTGGAAGCTCACTGTACTGGTCCATAATCCATCCCTGAAGGTATGGGAATAAATACACGTACAATAATTTGTATAATATATAGGTATATAGACTGTATATAGCATCTATATATAGCATCTCACATTTGAAGCCTCATTGGGGTGTTTTTGTAATGTCGATGCCTGTGTGGCGCCATCGTTGCCCACTATATTTACTGTATGTTCATATTTTGTGGTGACTGATTCAACCACGGCCCTCACTTGGATCCCAAAACTAATTCGGCTAGAGCCGCAATCCCAGAATGGTACGACACATTTACATCAAAAACACTATGCAAATACAGGTGCTGTAATTTTGCTAATGTGAGACAGTGTTTAAATCGCAGCAGGTTCTCTGATCGGAACAGTTACTTGGTCACAAAATACAAGCTCGTCAAAGCTCAACTCTGAAGTGGTGATAGATGTGCAATTGTTCAAGAGCATTGGATTTGTCAGTGTGTTGCTAGACTGTGTTTTATAGGAAGAATCCGTCAATGGCTTGTACGGTCTTTGAGTGTGGTGGGGTACTCGTTTGCTTTCGACTTTCGTGTGACTCTCGGTTTAGTCCTCAGCATCTCTTTCTCGTGAATCTGGACCCAGGAAGCCCCTCTGGAAGTCTCAGGCTGTTTGGCCGTGGTTAGAGTGGCAATCGAATATGCATGGCTGAGCTGTTGGGCCTGGCTGCCAGAATGTAGATAGCACTCTCCCTCAGGAAGTTGTCCCAGGTAACAGGTCTGGATAAGCATAACCGCATGATAGGGTTAACAGAAACCGCTAAATCACTATTAAGCCAATCACAGAACCAAGTATTTAACTTCACTAATATGACAAAAAGTACAAAAGTAATGCATTACTTACCATGAAAAGTGACTGCGTAAGTAACACAACTAGTTACTTTTTTGGGAAGTAACTCGATATTGTAATGCACTACTTTCAAAAGTAACTTTCTCCAGCACTGCAAGTAACGCTACTTAAAAGTTGTGTAAACGTTAGCAAACAATATTATAAAATAATGTTTTTGGAATGTTGCTTGAAAAATATCCTTAGAACATTAATATAATGTGGATGGAATGCTATAATAATGTTTATAATAACCTTCTAACATGAGACTGAAACGTTACGTTATTGAAAATTCAATAACATTATTATAACCAAAAACAACGTCTAAAAAACGTAATTTTTTTAGGGGGAGTTTAAACGTTTTAAGAACATAAAAATGTCATTATACGTACATTTTTAGTAGCTAAGTTGATGTGTATGATAAATATAGACCATGTATAAATTTCAAAATTTCTTTTTTATTTTTTAGAAATGTTCGTAAACTGTGTCCATTTATTTAAAGAAATGGTTTTGTGGATGGTTGTTAGAGTGTTTCTACATGGTGCCTAGGGTGGCATATGTGGTTGCTAAGACAGTGCTAGGTGGTAACTACAGAGTTTTGGTTAACTGGTGACATTATTAGGTGGTTGCTAAGATATTCTGGTGGTTTCTAAGTTTTTGTTAGTGGGTTGGTTGCTAGGGTGTCCTGGATGGTTACTAGAGTATTTCTTGGTGGTGCACTACAGTAGGTGGCTATACAAGGGTGTTCTGAGTGGTTCTCTATGGAACTGCTAGTTGGTTAGTATACATTTGCTAACAGTATATTGCTAGATGGCTACTAGGCTACTTCTAGGTGGTGTCTAGTGTGTTCTATGCAGCAACTACAACAATGCTAAATGATTCTATACAAATTTTCAAAATTATAGCCAGCATGTGGCTGGATTACATGTGTTCAGCTGGATGTGTTTGTGGATGCACTGTTTGCATTTGTATACATATTCTTTTATTCACCTCCCAAGTTTTTATCATATTTAGTTTAACATTGTAATGGGTTTTCCTCTGGCTGTCTTGCTAAGGGATTTGTAAGACACTAATGTTTGTAAAGTTGCTTTGGAAGAAAATGTACAGTGAAGTGCTTCACAAGTAAATTTAACTGCATTGTAAAATCTCTTCCTCAAACAGCCTCTTAGGAGTTATGCTTTGTTTTGCAACATGATAAAATACAGCAATGTAAAACATGTAGTTAATATCTTTCAAAATAGGCAAGATATGCAATCTAGGCCATTTTTGCTGTTGGTAGGTTTTTGCAAAGTAGTTGCCAGGGTGTTCTGGATGGTTGCCAGCGGTTGCCAGCATTTCTATGTGGTGTCTAAGGTGTTCTATGTGGTCCCTTCAGAGTTTTGTTTAATTGATTGTTTAAGTGGCTTTTGGTTTAATATGCTACCTATTTCCTAAAGTGTTATGTTATGTGTTTGTTATGTGGCTACTAGATAGTTGCTAAGACTTCCAGTTGCTCGACAGGGCATTGCTATGAGGTTTTAGGGTGTTTTGGGGTGCCATTGCCAGGCCATTTTTCCTGCAGGTTGTTCCTATGGTATTGCTAAGTGATTAGTGTTTTCTTTTTGATTAACAAGGCCATGCTGAGTGTTTTGCTAATATGTTCTGGATGGTTGTTAGGATGCCTACAATGTTCTAGGTAGTTGTTCTAGGTGCATGCATGTTTTGATGGGTTTCAGTCATTTTTAAAATCAGTCATTTTAGGCCGCAATAATCAGATATTTTTTCCCATGAAATCCAAGAGGTACTGGTTGAGCACTAAGCAGAAACAGCCACAGACTGTATTTTAACAGGCAAAGCCTCGCGACTGCATTTGATTGCAGGTTGACAAGGGAAATTAATTTATTATGGTGTCTCTTTCTTATGGTGGAGTCATGAACGCTCTTCTTAACTGAGGCAAGTGAGGCCTGCAGTTCTTTGGATGTTGTTGTGGGGTCTTTTGTAAAAACAAATGCAGTAAAAATAGCCTAAACATAAAAATATGCAAACCATGAGAAACAATGTGATAAAAAAAAATACAACAAAATTCCCTGATAGTCCATGACTTGGACAATGACTTTCTATGTCCTGAATAAACCTTTTAAATTGACTTGATATTCCAGAAATTACATGACCTGTGGGAACCCTGTTAAGAGTATTATTAGTATTATTAAGTGTATATATTATTACCTAAAAGGGTACCACTTCAATTATAGTTTTGTATGTGTACAGTACCCCCACAACCACATTTTTACAGTTTTACATTACATGAAGTGTCCTGTATGATGTGTACAGAGCTTACACATGTGCTTTGAATTGTTCTTGCACTACTTTGTTTGTTTATCATTGTCTCACATTTGGAATATTATTGTTATTCCATATTATTATTGCTCATAACTTTTGAAGAGAAAAAGCATGCACACTGTACAATGCACATATATCAACTGGTATGTTACAGCACACTGTCAAATATAATAGACTTTAAAGGCTTTGCATTTGACAGTGCACAAATGCCAACATATGTGTAAACAGATGCTAACATATGTGTAAACAAAAGAACTAGAATACTTTTGAACTTCTGAAATCTAAACTAACGCACATATACCCACCTGTTGTCATTCTCCATGGCTTTATCTCTGCTTCTCTCGCTGCTGGAGCTGGCAGGACTGCTCTCAGATATTGGCCCAACATGGCTGATACTGCAGGTGAAGAAAGCAAGCTGAAAGGCATGCTGTTTCATTCAATCTCTCCCACACAGACACGCACATCACCGGACAGCTCACAGCAGGCGGCACTTGTACAGCCTCTGGGTTTTCAAACTCTAATTTGTTGTTCTCATGACACCTCAGAGCCCAGAGAGACAATACCCAGCCACCGGCAAGACACAACTAGTTTGCTCATGTGCAGAAACATGCATTCAGGATTTGAATTGGAATCGCAATGCATTCTCAATTCAATTCTGAATGGCCCGCAATAATTGCACGTACGGAAGTCTCACAAACTCCAGACTTTGCACGCCATTCAGAACACAAACTCTATTGACAGAAAAAAAATAATTTGAAACAAAAAAAATCCTGTAGTTAATTTCAATGACGAGCGTATGCAACCATGACCAGAGCAACCCAAACATCTCCTGCAGAACTGGGACGGCTCAGAGTCGAGACTGTTGGCTTTGATCTCAAGCCCTCAGTTGATTTTAATGAGCGTAAATTAGGATGCAAGCTTAGTCATGCCATGAATGTGCCAAACATACACGCAAACACCCACAACCCCATGCACCCACACACTCAAGCGTTCATTTAACCTGCAGTGCCCCTTAAAACTGATGAAAAATGTCCTTAAGGGCTTCTCTGAGGGGAACAAGAGCCCCTTTTTTGATCCCGATAATGGGAGAGCAAGGTCTCATTTAATAAATCCATAGTGGCAGAGAAAATGAAACAGCCATTACAGTCAGATACTACCCAGTTTAGCTTTGATATTTTTAGCCACTGATACATTGGCCTGCATTACAGAATACTTATTGAGGTGATAATGACTATCATGAGTATAATGATGGTGATGACAGGGATCAGTGTATGCTGTTTCCAAGGGAGGCCCATGCAGATCGAGTGACTTACCCCATACTGAACAAAGGGGAACACAATCCCATGAGTCTGCAGGGCAAATGGACATTCAAGTGGTGAAAATGATGGGATGAATGGTTTGGGGAAAAAAACAATAAGGCATGTAGGATGATGTCAAAACAGAGTGTCCCATATACTAAATTAACAGATTTAACTGAATTGTTCAAAACATACATTTTGCATGTTGCCACTCCACAGGTTTGGGATTAGTATGATTTTTTTTATTCAGCATAAATGTATTAAACTGATCAAAAGTGAGAGTAAATACATTTATAATATTTCTATTTCAAATAAACGTTGTTCTTTTGCACTTAAGGAATGAAGGATTTAGAAGGACAAATTATCCAAGTACCTAGCTCCATTTTACCCCACAATTCACTGCAAATACACATCATTCTGACTTCTGGGTTTAAAGCGAGGTTTGAATTATGATATGACCGGCACAGTGTGCTCTGTCAAAGTCAGTCTGCATCCCTGATCTTAGCCTGTCATTGAGAAACTTTTTCCGCTTCCCTTCCACAGAAGACTTACTCTGACGGTTATATCATCTAATTTACGCTATACACATTAATCCCAATGTCAGAACTGTCAGCAAATGCACTACTTAAATGTTTCAAATTCTCTTGGCAGAGTTCCTGAATGCAAAGTTAGCCTGTAATTCCTGAGAAGAGATGAGGGGATACATGCTAATAAAGTGAGAGCAGTTAGCATTGGCTAGCAGCTCGTGCAGGCACTGGCAGCATGACATAGCTATAAAAACTGCCAAGATTGATCTGATTTGTTGCTCCCCTAGTCCTGGCAAATTGGACGAGTCACCGAAATGATTTTCAAGTGTTTGTCCAACGCTTGTTGTTGATTATGTAAGTGGTCGGGATTGAGAACCATTTAGGAATATTATGCTAACTGTGATTAACCTCAATGACTCTTATATAATTGGCTCACCTGACATTGCAGGACTGTGATTCTTTGTTAGTCTTTTGAAACCAGGAGGTTTGGGCTTTTCTGGCTTCTCCGGCAGTAATGATGGCATCTTTGTCCTGATCTATACTCTGGAATAGGGCCCGAGCTCGGTCCCTCTCCTTTGCTGTGAGAATTCGCACCAGTGAATTCTGGATTGTAAAAAAAAAAAAACAGAGTAATATGTTTGTTTGATTGTTCAATTAATTTACTACTAACTAATACTACAAATTACAAAAAAATAAAACCAATTCTGTGATTAGTAGAGCCATGTTCAAAGCTGTTTATGACTATACATTTTCATACCTTTTTTATTTATATTTTACAAATATTTATATTGTCCCATGTGGAATCTTCACATGCAAAAATATTTATTTACTTATGTAGATGTGTGTAAATATATATTTAATCAGTTTTTCTATTAATTTCAGTAATAATATTGAATAATATGCACATGTTTAGATCATTTATGTAAAATACAAGTTCTAAAGTATTATTTTCTGTCTTTTAATAGATATATTATATTAGAAAGTTTAGTTCTAATGTAGTTTGCTGTAGTTTTATTTCCCAAACAACTGGTTCTTATTGGATTTTAATTTTAAACTAAAAAAACTAAATAAAACTAAAATAAATAAACCAAAGACATGATGTTCAGTCTATACCAAACAACAGTGACTGACCACAGGACTGTATGTGTACATAATGCAAGTGTGTTGTTTCTTTACAAACTGACATCACCAACTACTGGCCTGGCAAGGATAATACAGCTATTTTAGTCATTTTCATGGATTCATCTGAATGAGGTTCATTCTGACAACACTGTCTAAGTATGCAACACTTTCCAAAAATACAAATGACACACTTTTTTTCTTTCAGTATGTCCCTGTTGCGTAAACATACACTCAGAAACAGTTTCAAGGGTGCCCTTTCCAATAACACACAGCTAAATTTGTTGTCCCACATTACCTCAGTACGGAACTTCTGCAGCACTGAAAGTGACTCATGGTAGAGAAAGTCAGACCACTCAATCTGACCCTTCTTTTCAGGATCCAGAGCTGCAAACTGGGCCAGAACCTCCTCTTCCTCCTCATCGGTCAAGTCTCTTTCAAAGAGCTGCTTGGTCACAAAGTGCCTGTACTGCAGGAGTTCATCTGACACCAGACACGACTCTGAGCAGAAAGTAGGTGAAAGGGAAGTTACCGCATCATCAATCAATGAAAACAGGTCAGGCCTAATTACAGCAATGATGTGACAAATTAGAAAACCTTTAATTAGCTTCCTAAAGGCACATATTTAAACCACATCTCTGTTTAAAAAAATCACTGAGAGAAACACCTGGAATGATCTTGCACTGCTTGAAGGTTTCCATCAGACTGTACATCTCTTCTTCAGTGAGCAGCAGGTTCACATTATCCTGAGGGAAGAAGAGAAAGAGTCCTTCAGTTCTGGTAGAGCAGACACTTCACTGTAAAGAGAATATTACATTACGCTGCTTCCTTGCTTCCTGTTTCAACAGGAAATTCAATTTCAATAATAGAGCTAATACAGTACAATGAAAAAACATTATTTATTTATGTATCATGAAAGGGGCTGTAAGTAGGATTCAGAAACTTGTTATTAGTGACATTTGTGCATTATACTGAACATTATATAAGCATTCATTTTATGTATTTACAAGTAAATTACAACGAGCAATATTTTAACCTTATTTATTCATTCTTGTTTGTTAATAATGTACAATTCACAGTTTATTAAGTAAATCTTAACAGATATAATTTTAAAATTTAAGAATTAAATAGGTAAATGACATTAAAGTTAGCTAACAAGTGCTCTGTAAGTATTGTTTACTGCTAGTCCACATATAGTAATGCAGCTAAAGGGATAGTTCACCCAAAAATGAAGATTTATTGACCCTCAAGTGATTCCAGACCTTTATGAATTTCTTTGTTCTGCTGATCACAAAAGTAAATATCCTAAAAGAAGGCTGAAAACATAAAGCAAATACAGTTGCAGGTTTCAACATGTTTCTTTAGTGCTTAACAGAAGAAAGAAACTCATAAAGGTTTGAAATAAGTAAAAGGCGAGTAAATGGATTTTTATTTTTGGGTGAACTATCCCTTCAATTAATGTCAAAGCAGGTTACTGCCTTGTGGAAATGGGAAATATAAAATTGTATTTCAATGAATAACTCTGTAATAATGCTAAATTTAAAAAGCCATAACTTATGGATTTTACAAAAAGTGGATTATTTGTGGACAACTGTTCTAAATTAACACATCAAACTGACGACCCTGGTACAAAAATGTAAGACAAAAAGCTTTAATGAGAAAAAACATCCTGCAGAAAGCCTCTGGGCCCTTCAGACTGAGCCTTAAAACAGTGCTACATTAATTATCTTCGGCAGCAGGTGTTTCAATCTTTCTCCTTCTCCTTTTATCTTTCTAAAAAGGCTAATAATCTCTGAACTCAGGGTAATGAATGACCAGACTAACTCGGCTCTTAGGAAACCTAATGAGTTTGAGGTGTAAGAGGTGCAGAAAGAAGCTGCCTGAGATCAAATGATGGCATGTCATTTTATATCATTTTCAGAATGAGATTTTCTTTCCTGGCTCAAGCTCTGCCTTCAAACAAATGCTGTCAGAGCCCAGTAGCGCTGGGAGTAGCTGTATGTTCAGTCGGCTTTTGCCAGCCTGATGAGAACTCATCTGAACAATGGCACTAGAGCAGATGGGAAGGGCGAATCTCAGAGGTTCCTCCATTTCCTGTTAGCGGAGACTGTTGGATATGATTTGTCCCCATCAGAGAATGATCACTGAAATGAGATTGGATTTTATGTCCGTTTTGTTATCTGCGACCCATTCTCAACAGACACTAGTGAGAGACCTCAAAATGAAGAACAGATGTTGCAAACAATGCTTAGCAAGAGGTGGGATTTATCCTGTTCTCTGAGGGCACAAATATACTCTGTGTGTATACAGATGCGAATGTTTGGCAGTGCTGTTAATCACATCTTAGTGGTAGTGTCTGTGATCCCCTGGAAGTATCCCCCTGTGATTTCTCATGGATAAGGAGTTTATGGATGCTTTTTGGTTGCCAGTTAATCCAAAAGTGGATGGAAAATTACACATTTCAGCACTGATTGGCACCCCTTTGATGATATACTGTAATTTAAAGGGTTAGTCCACACAAAAACTATTATTATTTACTCACCCTTATGTTGTTCCAATCCCGAGATCTTTGTTCATCTTTGGAACACTGAATATTTTTTATATTTTATACCTCCATAGACAGGAAAGATCATGAGACATTCAAAGTGCATAAAAAGGACTTTGAACCAAAAACATTCCATGTAATTTCAGTGCTACATCTTTAGTCATAAGAAGCTCCAAAAAACACATTTCTGTGCCAAAAAAAACGATAAAAATTACTTTGTTCATCAACTGTGTCCTCTCATTACCCTTACGACCTGATGAGGAAAAGGACACATAGAAAAACAAAGTCTTAAAATGATGACTCTTACTGTTTATATACATCAGAGAGCTCCCGGAATTAATCCAATAAATCTATTTAAATATGTGTTCTGAAGATGAACGAAGGTCTCAGGGGATAGTGAACAACTTGAGAGTGAATAATTTAAAACAGTTTTCATTTTTGAGAGAACTAACCCTTTAAAGTTTTTATAGCCCAAAGTGTACTACATTTTTTCCGCAAAAGTATGTACATGCATAGTCAAACAGCATTGGCTGTCCTTCTTATCTCCAAACGTTAGAAACAATTTAAAAAAAATCGCCTGACTCACACTAGTACTTGTAAACAAAAATGACTATTGTTTCAGCCATCTTCAGTATTTTGTTGTTCTTATTTTTTAAATCAGCTGTTACATTTCACTGAATAGCCAAGTTCAGCGCTGACACCTTGAGGACAAACTAATTAACAATTTGAATAACATATGCAAGCTGCACAAAACAGTTGCCAGCTAGTAGGAGCTGCCTGAGTAAAATGTACTCCTCTTGCCTCAAGAGGCTCACTAGCAAGTGACATTGAGGCTGCAGGCTATAGTGACCTAGTTGGTGTGTGCCCACATCCCAGAGCAAAGCCCTGGGTTCAAATAAGTTTTGTAGTACTGCAAGCAGAACTGCAGGAGATGGGGTCAGTGTAACAGAGGGCAGCTAGAAACAGCAACCATGATTTTTGCTCACAAAATAGTATGATTAAAGCATCTACAAGCAGCCCTTAACATTCGATGCTAAACAATAAAAACTTAACTGCGGCTGCAATACTCCCAATACACCCGGATGTCGACCGTTGGGTTCTGTGTACTTTACTATTAACTGAACTGATAAAGTTTTGTAAAAGATTGTAAAGATTGTTTTGTAAAAATGTTTAACTAATACTAAATATCATAAAACTGGTCAACAAGGCACATTTGCATAACCAATTTGAACCATATAAAAACTGTGCAGTAAAATCTTTCACCCTTGTCCGAAATTCTCAATCTTTCAAATTCCCATTGAAATGACACGACTGCAGAAATAAAAGTATACATCACCGCATACCATTATGGTGTTCACAAAATAATAACTATGTTATTGATGACTTTTACTCATTAAATGTAATTTTACTTAAATGTAATTTTTACAGTAATTTTTTAGTAATTCATTCATTCATATTTGTATTTATTACCGAAACCACAAACACAGTACAGTCATCAATCATTAACAGTCGTATATTTAGCAATAGAGGATAATGATATCATGTAAAGTCACAGTAAATAGTTTAATTTTCTAATTAACTTTCAATAGACATTTTCCCCATAGTTCCCCTTGTGGCAAAGATAAGAATGCAACACACATTCTGATGCAAAATGTCAATATAGCGTAGTAAAAATCTGTCATGTTCTTTGACTTGAATATAATAGTTTGCTTTACTTTTGTGCTCCACAAAAGAAAGTCATACTGGATGAGTTGACAAAATGTTCAGTTGTGGAAGAACCGATTTTTATGTCTTTATATTCACTGAAACTTTACAAAATTCAAGGTCCACAGGAAGTCCAAATGATGAAACCAGCATAAAGAACACAAGCACAGTTGGACGAGCCACAGAGAAAAACAGAAACACAACACAGCAGTTTCAGCACAATGCACCACTGCTGGGTGACATTTTCAAACCACAAGCCTTGAAAGACGTCAGAACAAGACCGGGAAAGAATGACCTAATTAAATCCATGCAAATGCTACAGCTAGCAAGCAGGACGATGCACAGCTTTTTCCAGTGATTGCTCCCATTTTCATTGTTGAAGTTCCCCATAAACAATGGCTTTTAAAGTTTTTTAATGAGCATATCTCCACACCAGGTGTGAGTCATATTAGTTTGAGCTCTTTTATTGTTGTTTTTGAATGAGAAAGGGTTGTAATTACCTAAACTGTCACACGGCTAATCACAGTGTTTAATCCACTGAATGGTGAACCCAGCGTTTGACGCCAAGTGCCAAAATCAGTTTGACAACCTAGCCTGGACACTTAATTAATTTTCCACCACGGTCTTCTCACTAACACTTACTGTGTGATGCAAAATTTTCATGCTAACAGTTCACCATAACGCCATCATTTTTTATTAGGCCCTAGTTTACACTGAAACACACTTGAAATTACTGATGAAACCAAGCATCTGTGTCCCTTGAAAGCTCTACAACAGTGTAATCCCCAGTCTCAACATCAACACTCACACACACATGTGGATTAGGTTGTAGCGAGGGCAGAGTGAGAAAATCAGACACTTAAGCTGTGAATCAGTCCTCCAAGGAAATACGTGCCAGACATTTCAGCAACAACACAGCCTTTCACATATTGTTTTGAGGGATGTGTCCACAGCTGCTAATGTTTGCAGTGCAGCAAGGGATACAGCCACTCTGAGAGTGTGAGTCTGGTTGGAAACCAGTGAGTCTGGAGCTTCAGAGAGCTGCAAAAATGTCTTACACTCTCAACAAATGATTTAAGCATCAGCAGCCTGCACGACAGAGATAAGCGCTCTACTTCACTTTGAAGGACGCTCGCACGCTTTGACAGCCCACTCTGTAATTTTAGTGCCAGACGATGGGAGAAAGAGCACTTTGAACAGAGCCCAGCCTCTCCAGCATAACACAATCATCTTGACATGCTCATCTCCACGCTGACCTTTGGGACGAGCGTAACAGGGTATGGATCAGTGGATCTATGCTTGGCAACTAGTGGTCTATATGTGTTTGATCACCTTATCAGCACTTTTTTCAAGGATATGGATATTCAAAAGAAGAGTAAAAATGGCCAAAAAAGGCCCAGTGTATTTATTTTCACATTATAAATGGTACACAATAAACACCCTTATTGCCCCTCCCTCTTCTGTTGAGTATATATGGGGGGTTATACAAGATATGTTTTATTTTTTCAGGGAATAGTTTATTAGATTCTTATCAACAAATGCATGCATGAAATCTAAATATGTCGTTTGCGTAAATTTCCATAAATCAAATTTCTATATGGGTGGAGAGCAGCAGGTTTAATTTCGGCACTTATTGCTGCAAAGCCCCTCCAATAGCTCTGCGTTTGTTTTTGAATCTGGACTGGTAAGAGAATTGTTGTTTTTTGCATGTTTGTGTTTCCAACAGTATAGTTAAAATCCCATCTGCCTAGCACACTTCGAATGTGCTGTGGACAATTAAATTAAATTCAATTCAAGTTTATTTATATAGCGCTTTTTACAATGTAGATTGTGTCAAAGCAGCTTAACATGTTCTAGTAAAGTCCAGATTTCCGAGTTTAGTTCAGTTTAGTTCAGTTCAGTTCAGTGTGGTTTAAGTTTCACTGTAGAAAGTTCAAATACTGAAGAGCAAATCCACCGAAGCGCAGCTCCACAAGTCCCGATCCGAGCAAGCCAGTGGCAACAGTGGCGAGGAAAAAAACTTCACCAATTGATGAAGAGAAGGAAAAAAAAAAAGATCAAAAAGTTTCAGACCTTATAATACTGTACGTGTGTTTAGAGTTGTCCACTTGACATCAACTGACAACAACATATTATAATACTGGGTAATATAGTTTTTAAAAGGTTCTTATTTTTGTAAATTTAATGATTTTTATTCCAGGATAGACCACCTGCTGGGAGTGTGAATTTTTTCCCTAATTTAAGTTTTATCATGGTGACACGGTGGCTTAGTGGTTAGCACTGTCACCTCACAGCAAGAAGATCGCTGGTTCAAGTCCAGGCTGGGTCAGTTGGCATTTCAGTGTGGAGTTTGCATGTTCACTCCTTGTTCGTGTGGGTTTTCTCCGGGTTTTATACACAATTGAATAAACTAAATTGTCCGTAGTATATGTGTGTGAAAAAGTGTATATGGATGTTTCCCAGTACTGGGTTGCAGCTGGAAGGGCATCCGCTGTGTAAAACATATGCTGGATAAGTTGGCGGTTCATTCCGCTGTGGCAACCCCTGATAAAAAAGGGACTTTCTTCTATAAACAACTGAACAACAATGTAGAAGCACATTATGATGGTCTCCAAGTATCTATGTCTGTAGCAGATGGCATCTCTGGACTAAAGTAATATTAACGTGAAAAATAATGTTTGGAGAAACATTTTATTCTCCACATTTCTCTAAAGGCTGCACCTTCGAAATACTCTCAAGTGCTCAAATCTGGGCATTTTAAGAAGAGCGATTGGCAATTTTAGTTGGCAGGAAAAGCTTTGGTGGGCACACAGACACTGTTGCATTTGTGGTCAAAATGAAGACATTTTAATTAACAGGCCATACTTCCAGGAAATATGTTCACAGATTTCCTATATGTTCAGCTTGGTCACAGAAATTCATTATATTAGTTAACCTAAACCTCATTGGCTTGAAACCTCATTGACTTCTGTAAGAGAGATGTTGTGTATCATCACTACACTACTGATCACATACATCACTACACTACTGATAGAAGACCTGCCTTCATTGTCATTTTGTTCGCAGAAATTTGACAGAACTTTTTATACTGGAAAAAAAATGTCATAAAAAGCCATTTTGTTTTAACTTGTACCATAATGCATGATTTATAATACATTTTTATGTTTGCAGCACATCTGTCTCCATACAGTTTGATAACTTTAGTGGCTAATTCATATGAAATCATTCAATGTCATTCATACAATTTAGTACAATTTGCTTATCCCCCGATGACGATTGGGTTTAAGGGTGGGGTTGGGTGCCACGACTCCTTTTAAAAATCATACATCCACTAAAGTGACAAAACGTAAAATAGTTACGTTTCCTCGTGAGATCAGGCTGGTTTATCTGATTCTGAAAAAACATATTATGCTTTTTTTAGTGCTACTCAAGGGACATTTCACTTCAAATTGGTGCAAGACATGCAAGAAGCAGCATAATATAATATTTTTTTGCAAACATATAAACTCAGACACAAATCTACGACAGCCACAAAAATAAATGCACTGATTCACTGATAGCTATGAGTATAATCAGTGGATCATAGTTTACTAGAAACCATGCAAAACAATAAAAAACTAAATCTTTTTTCTTGAGCCTTCCATTTCAAAATTAAATAAACTTTTCTTAATCCTTACCTACTCAAGCTTTTATTTTAGTAACAAAATCAGAAGGTTAATATTAGTAGCACTTCATGGGAGTACTGTCTCTTTAAAATGAATCACTTCATCTCTTCCTCATTGGTAGTCACTTTGGATAAAAGCATCTTCTGAATGACTAAAGGTAAATCATGTTTTTTTCTTCATATGCACAATACCAGCTCCACACACCTAGTGTGTGGTTTTGTGTGTACGAGTGGACTCACACAGTAGTAGCAGCTCCAGCCGGTGGTGGTGTGGGCTGTTTCTCTCATCTCCTGCAGGGCTTCAGTGCTCAGGTAGCCCATCTCCCGCAGACAGCCATCATGGAAGACCCGTGTGCACGTCCGGCAGGGGAACAGATCATCAGCCGTCCAAACCTCACACACTTCACACATCTCATCGTTCACGGGCTGATCGCAAACCAGCAGGACACAAAACAGATAAATCAGTCACTACTTAGCAACGAGACTGATATTAAGAATGCACTCAAATACTCAAATGCACAGCAATACGCTAATAACATACTCAATTTATTTCCTGGTAGTTACATCAAAACATACTAATTTGTGCATCTAAGTCAATGTCTTTTATTTGTTATGTCAGTTATCATGTTTAATAAAAAAAATTAAACCACAGAAGAGTATTTCTACATGTCAGGATTTAATTTAGGGCTCATATATGATCCTTTTCAACATTTTCACTTCTGCTTCTGTCTTTGGGTCAAGAAAGAGTTTGTGTTATATTTCATCCTCCATTACTGCAAATCATTGGCTCTGTTTGGATGCCCTTAAATCCGTAGTAAAGACACATTCCTGGCTGTCATTTATTGCATCCTATTTTAGTCCTATTGTGCAGTATAGTGCAGTATTGACATGTACACAGTTTAATCCCACTATTATGATTGTGTATGAATTTTTGGCACATTTTGTGACAGCAGTTTGACTACAAACAAAAAGCATGGCTTTATGTTTGCTTGCATGTAGCCCTATATTTTGGGACAAATAATTAACTGCAATTTAAGCTTTCAATAAAATAAAAATGTAAACACAACATTTGTTTTGGTAATATTAGTTTGTGTAATACATATGCATATTTCAGTAAGACAAATTTTTATATTTAATTCAAGTACATCTCATTTATTATTCAAACTTATTTAAGTTTTTAATGTTTTGAGAGATAATGAGTGTACTCTGATCTACAGTAACCTTTCAGCAGATGTGTGATTCTCAAAGATTACCAATTTTTATATAAAACAAAAAGTGACAAGTTTGCATTCTTGCACCTATATATGGATGACCATGAAAGACTGCACTTATTGTACTGTTTACTTGCATGTGCATAGGTGTCTATTAAAATACAAACCATGCGTTTAATTTTACTTCACTTTTAGGCAATACAGTATGTAGAAACAATCACCTATTTTACAAGAAAAGTCTATTAAGAACACTATGGTGTCTATTTGTTCTCTAGATCTGCTCTTTTGCTAAATGAATATTTGCCCACAAAGACTGCTGGGTGCGATCATGCATTCACATTGGTATGAACCATTATAGGGGTGCTCAAATGTATGTTCATTCATTCATTTTCATTTCGGCTTAGTCCCTTTATTAATCTGGGGTCGCCACAGCGGAATGAATCGCCAACTTATCCAGCATATGTAGCAGCGGATGCCCTTCCAGCTGCAACCCATTTCTGGGAAACATCCATACACACCCATTCACACTCATACACTACGGACCATTTTGGCTTACCCAATTCACCTATACCGCATGTCTTTGGACTTGTGGGGGAAACCGGAGGACCCGGAGGAAACCCACGCCAACACGGGGAGAACATGCAAACTCCACACAGAAACGCCAACTGACTCAGCCGAGGCTCGAACCAGTGACCTTCTTGCTGTGAGGCGAACGTGCTATTCACTGCGCCACCGTGAGGCCCATGTATGTTTATATTATCTATTATTTTAATAATTAATATTATTATTTAAGATACAGATTAGAACAAAATACTTCTCACTATTTAAAGTGCTGACCCCCACATATCTTGTTTTAACATCCTTCAAGGGGGATCAAGCATTAATTAGGTGGGTCAAACCCCCCTGTAATTTGCATCCTGCCCTTAGAACTGTATGTAGATATGTGAAATTTTGAAGGAGACGTCAGATGGTGTCGCGTGGGGAAGTAATGGTGTGTGCCATTAATCCATCTATGTACGATAACATTCATTCATTCATTCATTTTCTTTTCGGCTTAGTCCCTTTATTAATCAGGGGTCGCCACAGCGGAATGAACCGCCAACTTATCCAGCATATGTTTTACGTATATGCCCTTCCAGCTGCAACCCATCACTGGGCAACATCCATACACACTCATTCACACACATACACTACGGACAATTTAGCTAACCCAATTCACCTATAGCGCATGTCTTTGGACTTGTGGGGGAAACCGGAGCACCCAGAGGAAACCCACACGAACAAGGGGAGAACATGCAAACTCCACACAGAAATGCCAACTGACATCAGCCGAGGCTCAAACCAGCGACCTTCTTGCTGTGAGGCGATCGTGCTACCCACTGCACCACTGTGACACCCACAATACAGTCTTATTAGGAATAATCTAAATAATTAGATTCCACATAAGTTTACTATTATCAGCTTTTTAAGCATAAGCAGATTAAGAATGACCATGTAAACATACTCACTGAAAAGGCCATTGAAAGTGCATAATAACACATGACAGCAAGTATAGTGACTCATCAATAAAGGAACACTTTCATAATCAACCTACTATACCTCCTGCCATTAGTTTCTTTCCATTAAAGGTCACCAGATATAGACGTAATCTCACTTGACATTCCCTGCTCATTTAAAGTCTCCTGTGGTGCACAGGGCTACAGCATCTGAAACTGCATGTGGTTTACTTTCATGTCATGATATGTGGACATCATGCTGGTTTGATGAATGTAGCGCAACGTTTTACTGACCCCGGGAGGGAAATTTATTTAAAGTGTTTGAAATGCTAAACTGTGACAGAATGGAAACATTTTGCTTTTGTAAAATGTTTGCCGTTTTATCTTTTCACTCTGGAAATGTTGTGCAACCTATTGTGAAATTTCATCTTACTATAACTATGAGATTCTATTCATTTCCCTTCATGAATAATAGCTCTTCCACAAAAAGTCATTCTGTAAAATAGTAAAATCTTGTAATAATCTTTTTTTTTTTTGTTTTATTTTTTGTAATTCCACCAAGTGTTGCCAATAGCACAGAAACAACATTCACAAGTGCTACTTTTAGTTAGACTGCAAAACATGTAAAACACAACTTAATTACAAGTTCTGCAAAAAAATGTGTATTTTAAATATACTTCAGAAATTAATAAATTACTTTGACTATCGTTAGCTGAAACGAAGGTTATCTTCACTTGAGTGCACTTACATACTGTAAGTTTTTTCAGGCAACAGCTGAACTTTTCTGTCTGATTAATAAACCAAATGAAGTGTTTTACACCGCCCAACAATGAGTGTTTACAAAAAAAAGTGGTCCTGCTGTCCTATTCTCATCTAATCATGTGCATCTTAATATATTTCATGCTGACATATTTGTTTGATTCCTCCCTATTCAAACTTTTCTTCCTTGCTGTAGCGTCAACCATCCAGAGACAGACAAGACATAATTATTGACAACCTGTCTCATTAATGCAACTCAAGGTCAGACATTTTAAAGCCTCATAAACGTATGGAGACACAACTGTAGATCAAAGTTTATATCATTTTAATACAGACCCGAGTGTCTCTACAAAAGTTTGGTTGGTTTAAAAAGCTGTTTCCATGATGAGTCACTGCTCAGTTACAGCACTGCTGATGCTAGTTCTGGAGGTGAGATGACGCAAACCCACAAACAGAGCTAAATTTTGCAATGTGAAAAGAGACCTGCAGGGGAAAGAGTTGGAACTGATCTCATGTTGATACCAAGAAACAAAAAAAAACAAAAAAATTAGCATTTCTTGAAACACTTCTCCAGAACTAAAGATGCACTATTTATCATTTAAAGATTGTGTTTTTAATTCTATCAGCCACACAATCTTTTTTAAAAAACTATGCCTATAAAAGCACAATCACAGCAAACATTCAGATCATTTATGAAAAACTGTTACCGACAAAATATTACAAATTTTTACATTTGTACAGTTTTTCCAAAATTTTCAAACATTGTTTTTAAAAAATTTTACATTTTCAAAAATATTGAAGTTTGAATATAAACACTGATGTCTAAAGCAGCAACAGAAAAGGAACTTCAAATACATTTTGCATTAATTACACTGTTATGCCAGTAGGTGGAGACTTGTGACTATCCAAAAATGTATTTGTCATTGAATTGTTCATTCAAGAGATTCGTTCAAAATCCTGATTCATCCAGCAAAGAAACAAATTAAGTTTTTATGAGTCATTGAATCATTTGTTCAATTGTTAATAAAAACAAGAATAAAAACAAATCAATTCACGGCTTCAAATGTAATTTAAAGGGTCATATGCTGCCACTTTTGACAGTATGTAATGTATGTCTATATATGTGTCCTTGGAATGTTTCAGCTCAATTTAACTACACCTCCTTTTTTGTGCAGACATTTGGGTAGCATTATAAAAAATGTTACAATGGAGAAGGAAATATGTGAGGGTGAATTTATTCATGGTCTTGTTCTTGGCAGATCTAGATCAGCCTTTTATTTTCTTTTTGTGAGCATTGTAACTTTGCGCATCTTTTACATACACAAATAGCTACATAACACACTTTAAAAAAAAGTCAAAAACAAACATCATATTGTCAGTGTTCTGTCCTGTCCACGTGTCATTTGTTTTCGTCATGTGCTTTCTTTGTCCTTTTCCCACCAGCGTCAATGTTCATTTGTTCCACCTGTGTTCATCCCTTGTGTGTCATTAGCTTAATCATCCCCTTATCCATTTATACCCTTTCGTCTGTGTCTTTCGTTGTCCGGTATTTTGGTTCGTTTGGTTGTGTCCTGTCTACCCGTATCCAATGTTGTTGTCCGTAAGTGTTTGTATAATAAATCCGTTTATCATTTTCATTCCGTGTTCGTGTCCATCATGTCTACCTTCATCAGCAGGACGTTACATAATACCGGACCCAAAAATAGCGGCGAGCTTTTCCCCGTTTTTCTTTTGATAGTCGTTTTTCCCCCCAGTGTTTTATTTTCTTCCCCTCGTGTTTTCCATTTTTGAGGACCATGATCGAGCGACTGCCAACAGCTTTCCGGGCGACGTGCTCTGAACGCCTATCATCTTTAGCAGAGCACGATCGCCCGAAGATGGTCCTCAGGGCAACATCGCCGCAAGAATGGAGTGGACACTGGCGAGTATAGTATTTCCACTCACCGCCTTTCTGGAGGAAGATCTCGTCAGTGCCACTCCAGACCCAGTGACCAGCCAATCATCACCATCCACCTGCAGGGAGCGCTTGCCAGAGCCCACCGCAGACGGAGAGCCACCCCCAGCCGATGAGCTATCGCCCCCTAGAGCGACGGAGCGGAATCGAGCTGAGATGGAGGAGCTTAAACACCCGTCTGACCAGGTGTGCGAGCCAGCAACACCGCCAAGAGGGGGAGTGCTGGCGATACCCGCAAGAGCAGCGAGAATCCCGCCCACCCCCCTATGCAGATGGACAGCGGCTGGACACTGGGAGGCTACTCATTGGCTTCTGGGGCTTTATTTTTAATCTTCCGCTGTATTTAGGCAGCAATAACCGTCCGCTGTATTTAGGCAGCAATTACCTTCCGCTGTTTTCAGGCAGCAATCAACTGTTTCTGCACAGTTTTTTAATCTTCCTTCTGGAAAAAAGCCTCAGCTCCAGGGTCATGAGTAGCTTCCCACGGTCCCCCAGAACTGCAGCCAGTCATCCAGCTCCAGCACAGCTGCAGTCAGCCAGCCCCCCAGCTCGCCCTCCAGCTCCGGAAATGGAGCTCGCTTGTGGGTGCTACCTGTCTGCGTCGCCCTCTGGAGGGTGTCGCCCAGCGTCAGCTCCTGCAACCTTCGAGCTGCGGACTCCACCTCGGCCCTTCGATCCTGGGGCTCCGCGTTGGCTCACTCCTCCCTCGTCTTCGTCGTGGGCCGTCCGCCCACCAGCTCCGCCAGGCTCCCTCGTCCCTCCGGCTCCACCTTGGTCAGTCGTCGCCCTTCCTTTGCCTCTGGACTCTACTCTTCCGGCTGCAACTCATCGCACCGTCCCACCGGCTGCGTTGAGCTCCTCCTTCCCTCCAGCTTCGCCTTGGTCCTCCGTCGCTCTGGCTACGCCGCGGGCTTCCGGAACCCCGCCGTCGCCTTGCTCGGGTGAGCCGCCTGCTTCGCCCGGCCCTCTGAGACCTCGGCGTCACCTTCGCCCTACGGATCTCCGTCCCTTCCTTGGGCTCCACCGCCATCAGCGGCGTCTCCCTCGGTCGGCCCCCTGGAGCCCCCTGCAGCCACTCCTCCTCCATGGTTCCTCCCTTCCTCGACTCCGCCCGGGGCCGTCCTTCTGGCTGTGTCCTGGGTCCTCCTGCTCCAGTTCCCTTCCTGGTTTTCCCTCAGACTCCTCCCTTGTACCCTCCCCTTCTACCCTCCTTCGTCTCGTTGTTTCCTGTTGAAGGCGAGAGGACGCGCCTTCAAAAGGGGGGGGGTACAGTCAGTGTTCTGTCCTGTCAACGTGTCATTTGTTTTCATCATGTGCTTTCTTTGTCCTTTTCCTACCACCGTCAATGTTCATTTGTTCCACCTGTGTTCATCCCTTGTGTGTCATTAGCTTAATCATCCCCTTATCCATTTATACCCTTTCGTCTGTGTCTTTCGTTGTCCGGTATTTTGGTTCGTTTGGTTGTGTCCTGTCTACCCGTATCCAGTGTTGTTGTCCGTAAGTGTTTGTATAATAAATCCGTTTATCATTTTCATTCCGTGTTCGTGTCCATCATGTCTACCTTAATCAGCAGGACGTTACACATATTATGCCTCACTTCATATAAACATTTTGTTCAGAACCTCCAGCCAATTACTTGTTGTTTTTATTTTGTTCAGTCTGTTCAGATTCATAGGATAACTTGCAAATTATTCATTTAATAAAATAGGAGCTTTCCAAACTTTTTTAGTTATTGTGCCACCAGTACAGCAGGGAACAAATATTTCTCAGACATTCCAAATGCACTGCATGTATTGCACTCTTGCGTAGGCACTTGACACCCTCAGTCTTTGTTCTTCAAATTGTGACATGTGTCTCTGAGGAAAGTGAGGACTATGATATGAGCGTGGAGGAGAGAGTCTGAGGTGCTGGATTTAGAAACAGGGTGATCAGAAGAGCCAAAGGACGTCACCTTGCCAGTGACTGACTCAAGCTCTGCTTCAGTACTCTGAGCTTCATTACATCTAATTGGCATTTAACTACTGGAAAGGTAGTAGAACTCTACTGACCATCAAGGACAAAAATAGTTTTTTATTTTTTTATTTTACATGCTAATAATTTTTACTTCAACTATACTAGCTTCTATTTTATTAAATGTTTAATTAGCAACTCAAAATAAAACAAATACAAAACTAAAACATTTTTTAAATTGTGCTTGTTTTCAGCCAAACTAAAATAAATAATATTATATTCAAAATAAAAAAAAATATTTAACTAAAATATTGTGAAAATTCCCTTGCTCTGGTAAACATCACTTGGAAAATATTTGAAAAAGTAGAAAAACATTTACAGGAGGGCTAATAAGTTTTGGTTTTTTAAATCTCTATTTGGGATTTACTGTGTTTATTCGCTAATATTTGAATTAAAATGCTAATATTTGTTTTATATTACAAAATAAATTCTAATCTGAAAGAAATGCCATCAGTAGTTGCTTCCATTTTTCATATTTCAACATCACCAAATGCATCTAGACAAACCTCACTAAGATGAGCCAAAATGCATCTCATTCCGCCTGCTCTTATGTCTTTTCTATCTGCTGATAGACCGCGTGAAAACAAAAGCGCTCTGTTGAGTGGAGTTGTGTGGAGAGGCTCTTCTCTGGCCCCATCGCCGCAAGCTTCACTGACCCCAATTAATTTCGGACTGATCCCAGACGCCAGTGCAGCTCACCCAGCCTGGTTCTTCCAGCACAGCCTATACCCGCTGCCCACGCATTGTCAACAAGCCTGAGCTGCTATTTAGGCTGAGCTTAGATCAGCTTTCCTAACTCACAGGCTTGCCATTTACCCACTTAAGAGCGTCACAGAGCTGTTTTAGCTCCGAATGAGAGGATAACCGTTTGGATATACATCAGGTGTGCATATATTTTAGTTCAGTTATTTATTCTCATTGTAATTGGTGCATTTTCATGGTGTAAGTAACCATATATGGAGGTCAAGAGAGGCTGTGCAAAAGGTTGCTGCTGCAGTGTCTCATTTTAAGAGCATAGTATGGATATGGATCATAGTTGAATTGTGATTCATATGGACCACATTTCAGAGTTCGGGATGCATGTGATTTGGTAGATTAATTACAAAGTTTAACCACCATCTGCATAGTCAGTAAAGTTGCAAGCGATTATTGTGTTGTAGCTATGGTGGCCGATAGTGTGCTGCAATTTAAGAAAACACATGCAATTACAAAAAACATCAGCAAACTAAGTAAAACATCTTCATCGTTTTGAGAGCAAACATGTTGCAAATCCTCACAATGCAAACAAATTAAGAAAACGCACTGCATTTCCCCACAAAACATTGAAATTGCACGGAACACAATGGAAATGTTTCAAGGTTGACCCAAAAACATGACGGACCCGCATATTAGGGTTATGGATATTTAGGCTAATAATATACAAAAGACAAGGGAATTGTGTAATCAGGATGTTAAAACAAAACAAAAAAAACCTCACCTTTCAAAGATCACTTACAACTTTACTGAGCAATAGTCACGGCACAATAAGCAAATCCCAGCCGGGCCATCACGTTTTTGGGTCCCCTTGAAACATTTTCATTGTGTTTTGTGCTATTTACATGGTTATGAGAAAATGCAGGCATTTTTTTACATTTTGAGAATTTGCAGTGCGTTTTCTTAATGTGTTGCATTGTGAGAATTT
>CAIGQW010005633.1:3925193-3945061 GCA_903798125.1 Danio choprae | reverse complement strand
ATAATAATAATAATAATAATAATAATAATAATAATAATAATAATAATTCCTTACATTTATATAGTGCTTTTCTGGACACTCAAAGCGCTTTTACACATTTTTAAAGGGAATCTCTTTATCCACCACCAGTGTGCAGCATCCACCTGGATGACATGACGGCAGCCATATTGCGCCAGACTGCACACCACACACCAGCTGATTAGTGGAGAGGAGACAGGGTGATGAAGCCAATTATGATATGGGGATGGTAAGGAGGCCATGATGGACAGAGGCCAGTGGGCAAATTTGGCCAGGATCCCGGGATAAACCCCTACTCTTTTTCAAAGAACATACTGGGATTTTCTAATGACCACAGAGAGTCAGGAACTCTGATAGATGGCGCTCACTGAGCAGTATAAAGTTCTCTTCACTATACTGGGGCATTAGTACCCACACAGATCGCAGGTTGAGCGCCCCTGCTGGTCTCATTAACACCAGTTCTGGCAGCAACCTAGCTTTCCCATGTGATCTCCCCAGCTGCTTAGCATTAGTGGGCGACCATGTGAGAGTTGCAGAGAGCGTTTCTGTTCATAAAATGACTGGAAAATGAAAAAAGTGACATAAGGAGCCATTCACAGAATACGTTGTTTTTACAGACCAATGGTAGCTCAAAGGTGTTCAGAAGTCAAAACAAACTCCTACAAGAAGTTAGCTGTGGTGAGCTGTTTTGGACGGTTGAAATGAACTCAAAGCCTGAAATGATGCAATTTTCATTTAAAGTATACCAGGGCTATTAACTAACCTAATAAGATGTTGTGCCAAGTTAAAAATATGCAAACCTTTACACGCAGCACTGCTCATCAATGTCAGTTCCAAAGCAGTGGACCAACCAGAAGATCTCAGCGGCAGGGCAAGAATTGCGAGCTGCTGTTTACAGTAGCAAATTGACAAAAAAAAAAAATTGGCAACTCTTTTATTTGACGCTAACAAAGTGGAGGATGGGTCCTGAGTGCTGCAGCTCATGTTTTTATATGCAAAGACACGTTCCGAGTAAATGTCTTCTAAAAAAAGAACCAATTCTGCACTGCCTGAAATGAGTCGTGAGTAATTCCTCTCTTACTTTTTACATCAACCCACATGTGCATGGTTGTAACAAATTTGCATAATGGCAGTCTGTGGTCTTCTACAGATGACATCTACTTTGACCCTCAAACACTGCGGTTAAATCTGAGACTTGAAAGACTTTATTTTGTGATGTCAGCATATTAAAAAGATGTTTTATGTCTTGTAAAAGCGAAATTCACTTTGCATCCACTTCCTAAGCCTAAATTGAAACCACAAAACTGATTCCATTGTTCCTGTTTGTATCATTATGTTTACAAATGTTGGGCAGGACCTGAAATTCAGATTTGGCATGGACAGACAGTTAATTCATTTCTGAGATGCATAGGGCAGTCATGATGATTTGCAAATGACAACAGCCGTTCTGGCTGAAAGAACTGATTGTTTTTTCTCATGTAGTGTCATAATGAACGACAACCTCCGCCACATCTGCAACGCTTCATAATGTCCTGATAAACATGTGTTTAACTTGGCAACCATCTTCGAAAAGCTTCTAGGGCAGATATTTTTCCCAAATAGTGACATCTTGCACAATGTTAAAAATGGAAGCAATGATTGGCTGAGAAACTACATGTACTTTGCCAAGTTTCTTATCCAAAAGAATTTAACAAACAGCGCAATTTGACACAATGACTATTGACAGTAACAGACAAAAAAATATTGTTTGGTATGAACACTGTTTGACTAACCACAAATGACTGATCCATCTGACCAATCAGAGCAGAGTAGACTCTCAAAAGAGGGTTTAGCTGTGCATTTATAGTCCGTTTTCTTCCTTAGCTTGTTTTTAGGGAGATGTGAATATGGAAATCATGCTCAGATCTGCACCAAAACAATCAGTCCAAAAGATGTGATTTTAGTCTGCTTGAAAATGAACTCTGGAGCAATCTGATTTAACAGATCAACAAACCAGGATTTATAACAATGTATGATGAGTTATTAAATATATTTGCTCAATTCTTTGAACATGGTTCAACATTAATGCTGGTTAATTCTTTCATGGTTTAACTTAGAGCAAAGATTTCAGTGATTTGATTTCAAACTGAAATTTTATTGCAAGTTCACATTTCAGAACAACTGTCCAAAACCAACAAATCAAACTTTGATTCTTGCTTAAAATGATAAAGTAATATAATACCAGCTACAAAGAAAACCACAATAGACCCATAAAGCTGGAGTCAATCCAATCTGATGGACCAATAAGATTGGAATCCAGGAAAACACACACCAAAAAAGACGTTTGTTGTTTGTTCAAAGTACTTATTTTAAATAAGCTGAAACACAATTTTTGAGTTTTTTTGGGTGGACGACTTAATTGTTTTACGTTAAATCCACTTAAATTTGTAAGAATTAAAGTTAACTTAATTCCTTTATGATTGTGTGAAACCCAGCATTTTTTACAGTGCAGAACACAGTTTCTTTGAATGAAATGCACCATTGTAACAAATTTGATCCCTGTTTTAGAATCAACCAAACAGGAGGGAAAATGCCCTTAGAGAGGCCTTGAATTAGAGAGACCTTGAAACGTATCCTTGCCTGAACAGTTTTAGACACTGTGAGAAAATTAAATGGGTTTTTTTACCTTGCATGCATGTAAACCCATTGTAGAAGACCTCCAAAATAAAATCAGGAGCCTACAAAATAACATAATAAGGGCACCTGACTGATGACTCTGTATACACACCTACATGCATCACTTTAGCTATAATGGTGTGTATTATATATCCATCCCATTATAAATCATCCTTTTAAAAGGGTCACCGAGAAGACTTCCTCTGCTTTTCTTTTAAAAGTGGAAAAATACCTGGTGGTGCTCTTCCAATGGAAGCGGCGGCTACACTACTGGCCCAAACAAGCGGAAAATACACAATTAAGCTGATCTCATTTCCACCTCCGCACATCCTCAACAATTAGGCTACACAGCGGATGTCCCTGGAGATGAGTCTACGTTACTGCAGCCATCATATACTTCACCATGGCAAAGTGATGGAAAACTGGAAAAACCCCGAGCGGATTGAGCTTTAACGGCACATTATAACAGTACTGGAGGCAAATTTGTTGTGATGGAGGTACAGTAAGCAGACACGATTAGCGCTTGAGACTTGCTGAAACAACAGATATCATAAAAGGTGAGACATCAAATGGAAAGCAAAGGGCTGTGGTGCACTTCAGCTGGAATGACTGCATGTATAAATCATTAGTCTTATTCATGAATGAGACTTGGGTGTGTTGCTGTTGAGTGTATTAAAGACGGAAGAAGGAAATGCTGATAGGTCCTTGTAAAAAAAAGAAATGGCAGCTAGTTATGAGCACTAATAGGTTTCTCACCTGGCGAGCATTAAAAATAGATGATAATAATATAATAGGAATGGCTTTGAGAGGTTGAAGTTTGGAGTTTTGCTCAGAAAGCTAAACTGAATTTTCTAGTCAACTAATTTGGTGAGTTTTGGCAAACACATCTTAGAGAACCGGTAACACTTTACAATAATGGTACATGGATGATGATGTACTAATATGTAAACTAAATGTTACTTTATTATGAACTAATGATGAGTTAATGCATGCACTAATCAAGAACTAACATTAACTATACATGAGTCACATGAGTTAAACACAGACGTTCATGAGTTGTTATGAGTTCATAATAAAGTGACCCTTCAAGTAAAGTCATGACATAATGATACATTAACAGGTCGTAAGTTTATGTTGGTCAAGTTGCACTTTTAAGTAATCTTCTTTCTTATAAAGCGAGTTATGTTTAACTTAAACTAAAGTGTTAATTAATAATTGATTCTCAAACATGTACTTACAAGTAATTAAGGTATATTCACACATGATTTCATGTGACTCATGTTGTAGTTAAAGTTAGTTCTTGATTAGCGTATGCCTTAGCTCGTCATTAGCTCATAATAAAGTAATGTTTAATTTATTATTTCATCCTTATTTATGTACTGTCACTGAAAATTGTTACCAAAGAACCTGTGAAATCACTTTTTACACATGTGAAAGTGTGGAAATTGAAGCATGTGAAACATCTGGAACATTTACATCAGAAACGCATGATCAAATGTGGACACTTATCGAAAGATGTTTAACAAAATGTTTTGGATTGTTACAGAAAGTCAAGCTTCAAGTATTTGACATGAAAATGTTCCAAAACCATCCTTTTTTAGCATGTTTTTACATATATGACAGTTGTTAAGTGTTATTTTTCTGTAATTTTGTCAACATTAATTAACCTAGCATTTAACAAATATTTACATTAAAGCAAAAAAAAAAAATCTAACTAAACACACTTTAACCACTGTAAATTCATACATAGTTGAAACTATTGTGACAACATGGTAAAGATTTTAAGGGAGACAAAGTTGAAGTTCAACTCTTCAGTTGGAGCATTGTGAAACACTAGCTTGCGTCATATCCAGATCTTACTTCTCAGGGCATTACAACTTGTTCCTTAACTCAAGATCTTTTCCAGTTAACAAAGTTTCCATACAAGATAAAACATTACAAAATGATCTTTTCCTGAGAAATATATCTTTCCATGATCTTTGCAACTGAAACTAGTTCATCAGTTCATAAATAACTAGTTCATAAATCACTACCCATATAAAGTTATACGAGCAGTGTGAATGAGATCTACCATATTTCATATTTCACCTCTTATACCTCTAACATTGATACAATGATAATCATGTATTTAGAACACAATTCATGATTTGTCATAAAAAGTTTAAAGAATTTGATGTAAATTTTTTATAGAAGTTGCTAATTTTACATAATAGGAAAATGTGTATAATGCATAATGACTGGCCTGACTTAATTAGGTCTGATAATTTGATATTTTTTATATTTATTCAGGTCATTCTCTTTAAACCCTATAGATGGTTATGCATGAAAATTCCAGTAGATCAGCAGTTTCTGAAATACCCAGACCAGCATGTCTGGCACCAACAACCATGCAACATTAAAGTCACCTGACATTAAACATTAAAGCCAAGCAGCTATGCAAGTCACTTTAAACACTTTTTTCTCTATTCTGATGCTCAGTGTGAACAAAATGAACACCAAATTTTACATTAATCAACATCTGCAAAACGACCTTAATTTACCCATGCTAAGGGTAAGACGGTGAAACAACGTTGTCATTTCAATGCTGAATAAACATTGTAGTTCCACTACAACAGAACCAATGATTGTCCAGAAGCTACATGTACTTTTACATGTTATTTTGTATATCCACAAGAAGTCAAACAGCTTGGCTGCTCCGAAATCTGCATTAACAAGCAGGCACATCTAATAAAGTGCTGTAATAGAGTACTGTGAGGTGATCACTGGCACAATATTTGGCAATACCAGAGGAAACTGAGCTTTACAGGAATAACATTTCTAGAATTATTTTTTCACACAGACAAAAAACATGCCTCCAAACCATGATCCAGCTATGGTCCAGATGTCAAGTAAAGCCTGCAAATACACTGACTGAAGACAGAGCCAGATTGTGTCTACTGAATGCCACAGTTCATCCTGAGGGTATATGTCTAAAATAAACGAACAACCTCCACCCTATAAATACTTTACCAGAATAAAACCTTTATAGCAGATTTATTTTTCATGCTTTGGTGCTTTTGAATAGAGGTGAAACCATTGGCTTTGTGACTCGTCGAGGATCTTTGCACTGTTTTTAGTGATATTCTCAAATGAACTCAAACTGTTTATGTTTCTGAGAATTCAAAACAGCAGTAAATTATTTACTGTGATCTGCAAGTTCAGACCCTTTTGACTTTTGAAGGTTTGCTTTTCTGTCATGTCTTTTATTCAGTAAATCTTAGGAGTGTTTATTGATCAGCATCTTTTTGTCCTTTGCAGCAGAGCAGACTGAGCTTTTTCTCTCAAACATCTTTGGCTGTTTCTCTGAGACTTCCTGCTGTGTTAAACCATTCTCATTTGTTGCCATTATACTTTTTTAAATGCTAGTTCCTTCAATTGTGGGTTATTATTTATCACTCGCACAAACCATGTTTGTTGACAAAACATCAAATCACGCAATTCAATGCTTACACAAACACCTACAGTAAATTATAGTAAATATGATAATGTTTTTGAACCATAATATAGTAAAGCATTTTAATTAATCTGTTGTGGTAGTACAACAACTATAGCAATATAAACAAATGACCAATACTGTACTAACCTTTCCATAAGCTATATTACACTACAATGCTCCAAAGTTTACTGTAGTAAAAACTGATAATACTATAGTATGGTGTAGCATTCTTTAACAAAGTGTTGTATACAGTATAATATATTTGACTATAGTATTGTTTCAAAAACAGTATTTACTATAAATTACTGTAATATTTTTGAATGTGGGTACTTCCGGAGGTACAATATTAGTCATTATATGAAAACTAAAATTTTCAGGGTGAGTAAAATGCTTGAAAAATGTCTGCTCACTTGGAATTAAGTGACATTCACATTATCTATTTGTAATTTGAAGTTGTGCAGCGTCCACGCAGTGTCATATTTACAAGATAAAGGCTACATGTGCATCATAACTATCATAAATACAAATTTCTTATTTTTGAGAGACTTTTTTGCAATTTCATACTTTATCAACATTATAAAATACATTTGTGTTTGCCCACTTTTTTGGAGTATTTTTAATAAATAAGTATTTTTTTTTATTATATTAATGACAAAAAGAATTGATGCTTGTTTAAACTACATCTTTAAAATGAGCTGAAACAAAACAATTCTGGAAGTTGTGGGAAGAAACATAATTGTTTTATTTAAATTAGTTAAGTTAACTTAATGCATTTGTGTTGGGACATTCATTCATTCATTTTCTTTTCGGCTTAGTCCCATTATTAATCTGGGGTCGCCGCAGCGGAATGAACCGCCAACTTATCCAGCATATGTTTTATGAAGCCATCACTGGGAAACACCCATACACTCTCATTCACACACATACACTATGGACAATTTAGCATTCCCAATTAAGCACGTCTTTGGACTTGTGGGGGAAACCGGAGCACCCGGAAGAAACCCACGTGAACACAGGGAAAACATGCAAACTCCATACAAAAATGCCAACTGACCCAGCCGAGGCTCGAACCAGCGACCTGCAATTAATTTGATACGTAGCAGTTTTAGACTAAAAGTGGCTAATGAAGCTAAAGTTTCACATGTGTAAAACAGTTCACATCCACATTGCAATATAAGCTGGACGTTTAACTCTTTTGCATTTCAAATATGGAAAGGGTATATAAATTGAATTTCATATTGAATTCAGCTGCTTTAGAACTTAGAAAACATGTGACTGTTTAATTGTTCAATTTAATTATCTCCTTTCTGCAAAGAACTGAAAAACAATAATATGATTTAATCAGATGGCTGAACATAATTCTACTCTCTGTTGTATGAATGCACTCCAGTCATTGTGTATGTCATTATGAAGTCTGCGAGGAAAACCAGGTCACTGTACTATTAGCATCAGAAACGTCCATGCTTTGACTGTCACAGATCGTGAAGCCAGTAAATATGAAGATAAAGGATGTCCCGGTGTTTTTCTTAACTTCAAATTAAACTTGTCTGGATATCATAATTTCCTTAACTGATTATTATAATGAAACTGGGTCATAAAAACACCATATGGTCAGACGCTTCACTTTAAATGTCACTGGAAAGGTCTCAGCGTGGCTTGACAGCTGTTGTAATAGTGCAGGGTTTATTTTGGGCTCCTTGATTCAGATCTCAAAGCCTAAAATGTTGCCTAAAGACCTCTTTCTTCCAGTTGAAGATTGAGAGGATGTTAAACACAAAGCTTCTTCTGGGATTATAAAGAGTTATGTCATTTTTGTCCGCAGGGATGTGCAAATTCATTTTTAATGGTTGAGTTATCCTGACCAGGCACTATCCACCATGAGGCTATTGTCCATTGAATGTGCTGATATGCGATGCAATGCAGATCTAACAGTTGAAAAGGTTCGGGATTTTATTTTAAGAAATTCAAACATTTTTTTATTCAAAATCATTACCCAACCTACATTTCTGATTCACTGCAAAGGTGGTACAGGTAATGCTACTCAAATGTAGACTGAATGCATTTACACAGCATTTAATGTATATTTAAAAACAAGGTTGAGGCGGTTAGAGCAGGTATAACTTTGAATAGCTTTTATGCAAGGTTTCTAGCTTTCGTCAAAATATAATCTTTTGTGTTTCACCTCATAAAGGTGTGAAGACACTTAGAGGGTGAATAAATAATAAGTTCATTTTCATTTTTTGGGTGAATTTAACTTTTCTCTCCACAAAAACAATATACATGAGAACAAATATCAGATTCATAAATCCTAAGATTAACCATTAGATATACTCCACAAATGATATCTCATGTTTAAAGGTGTACTATGTAGAAATGACACCAAGTAGTTAAACTAGGTATTGCAGTCCAAATTCAAAACACGGGAGAGGTTTTTTCACCCAGCCCCTCCTCCGTAATCCTCTAATAAACGCGGCAGGTTTCCAGATTGATGACACCAACAGGAGCGAGCGTGCCTGATCATGGTGCCTACACTGCGTGTCCTAACTACATGCGCCAAAATGCGATAAAAGGAATATTGTCCATGTTAAAGGGAGTTTTTGCCTTAACTATCTGCGACTGTGACACCTTTTAGTTTCTTTTTTTGTGGATGAACAGCAACATAAATTACTATGACAATGATCACCTCAGGTACTGATATGTGCTTTAAGTGTAAAATGCTACCAACCACCAAGGCAACCCAGAGTGCTGAAATATAATTGGGTAAACTGGTAAACAGTGGGCAGTTTCAGAGTTACACAGACCGAAACAAAGACAGACAATCCAACACAGAATGCACATTTTCAGGGAGAATAACTGACTTCAGCATAGTTTTTCAGATAAACAAGCAGGTACACTTACCGAGCCAAAGGTCTTGTTGTCATGTCTTTTATTTTGTAGTTTAGTCTTGTCTTCCCTTTCCTCACTTGTTTCCCTCCATGTGTTCTTTTGGCTCATATGTTATGTTTTCATTGGTTCCCTGTATTTTGTGTCATGTTCTGATTGGTTGTTCTTAGTCATGTGTCAAGTTTCTGTTGTTTTTATGTCATGAGATCCCATTTGTCTGAGATATATAGCACTCATGTTGCCTTAGTTCTTTCTTTGTGTTATGATTCACTTTTTTTTTTTTTAATCACATTCTTGTTTGAAAAAAAATATATTAAAAGTAGTCATAGGACAAACAAAGCTTTAAAAATGAACCAATTGCTTCACAAAACGATTCAATGTTTCGAAGCATTCTAAACCCCATATGCTAGGGAAACCTACTTGTCAAAACCATGCAAATCCAACAAAAAAAATCAGGCAAAACATGTGCATTAAAATAGGCTTTTTTAAATACAATTTAAATATTAAATTAAAAGCATAACCTATCAGATGCATTTACAGTTATTATCTAATATTTAAAATATTAAGTGTCTGATAATATGCATTCTTTTAACCATTTTCAAGCCTTATATTGTTTGTTCCATCGTGGGCTCTACTAAACAGAGCAAGAAAAGACTATTAACTATTATTATTCCTTTCTGTTTTACAAATGTTTCGTTAAAAAACAGCTACAAACTCATAAAACTGATTAATGGCATTATGGCATCCTTGGTCTTCATAAGTCAACTACTGATGTATTCGCAATCAAAGGGGCAAAACAAGAACACCTCTAGGGAATTGAACGATACTTGGTTAGATGTGAGCTTTTGAATAGGAGCAGTGCAACGACTGACGGAGTTTCACAACAATGCAAGTACAGACAGGAATGCATATTGGCTTATTTTAATTTTAAGCAAGCACAGAGCAGCCTTGACTTAGCAGCTTTAGAGTACAGTATGTATGATGAAATTGTGTCCCACGTTTTTTATTGCAAAATAAAACATTCTAAGCCAAAGATATTAAAACATAAATTTATATATATAATTTTTTTTGGGGGGGGGGGCTGTTAATGCCTAATTAGGGTTTAAGCACATTTAAACACATTTCTGCATTATTCTGGCAGAGTGACTAGAATAACAGAACACTCAGCTCTTTGAAAGAGAAATAAGTAATTAAGATGCAAGATCCACAGAAATACGGCACACAATGTCTCATCATCTCCTTACTCTGCTGTTTCAAGGGTTCAACTACACCATAAATTTCCCACCATTATTGATCCCTCATCTTTCACTCAGAAAGTAAACTAGAGCATGAAAAAAGCCTTTCACTGCTTCTCAAGCCTAGTCGTCTCTGCTTTGAGTAGATTGTGTAATGATACCTGATAGATAAAGAGTTTCAGGGAGCCACTCTTTGTCTTCCAGCCCACCATCAATAAGAAAAAAAGTCAGTCCTGCTAATTCTTCCATCATTACTTTGTTTTCGTGAGGCTTCAAAGGCTATATATGTTCATCTGCATGGCACTTAGGGGAATTACAAGAGCCAATCAGAAAATCTTTTCTACTGTCACGGGACTGCAGAGTTTGCATCAATAAAGTGCATCAGTTAGACAGGAACCTAAAAGCAAGACAGGAACCTCAATAACTCACCCTAATGTCTTTTCAAAAAGACTTACCATAAGTACCAGAAAATAAGTACTAGTATCTAATAGATTGCTCTAGTATCTACTGAATAATACTGGTAGCTATCAGTTATTACTGTTATCAGTGCATAAGTCTCTAATGAGTAAGTACTGGTATCTAATAAATAAGAACTCGTATGTGATGAACAGATACTATATGTAGTATAAAATAGTTTATTTGTAATAGGTATGGTTATCTAATAAGTAAGCTGTATTATCTAATTATTAAGTACTAATTTTGAATAATAAGTATTCATATCTAGGTACTCATAGTTGATATCCCAATGATGGATTACCAAGTCAAACATTTAAAATCTGATGTGTGCAACAGCAGACGAACTACTAAAAAGTACTAGTGTATAATGACTTAGTAGTCTCTGTTTAATGCTAAGGAAAAAGCACTATTATCTAATAGGTGCAATATCTAATGAATAATTACTAGAAAATAGCAAGTACTATTGTCTATTTAATCGGTACTTGTATCTAAGAGTACTATATAATAAATAAGAACTTTTCCAATGTATGAATACTAGTATATAGTATGAAACTGAAGTATAAGTATAATAGGATGAATGAGCACTTAGTACTTAAGATAAGATACTAGTATCTAAAAGTGTTGGTAGCAAATTGATATACATTTTATGGGTTAAATGTTAAACTGGCCAGTCATACAGTGTAATTGATTTTTTTATTTATTCTCTCTATCAATGTTATAAAGTATCAAAGTTATGGATGAGCAGATTTTCAACAGAGGAATAGAAATCTAACAGATTTTGTAAAAAGAACCAAAAGTCTAATAGGTTTGTAACAACCCGCAACTGGTGGGTGTTGGTGTGAATACCCTTTAACAACACCTTTCGAAACTCACACAGGTTGGAAAGACTATGCGTGTGATTCATATTTTGGGATGAACTGTTTCTTTAAACACTCACTGTAAACTCAGCGTGATGGAAGAGTGATAACCTCCAACCTTTGCATTTGGAAAAATGAGCAAATTATTGTTCTTTCAACATGGGCTATTATTATAATTACAGAGAGATTTTTTGTGCGTCTCTTCAGCCTGCATCCAATGAGCAGAAAAGCTGCATGGTGAGCGAATGCGGGGGAGGAAGGTCATAATTGGCCTGTGAATAGATTTGTCATTAAGAGGAGCAGTAGGGGAGACCCCATTCATGGTCCTCCTGCGACACATCTGTCTGATTAACCGGGTCAATAAGCCAGCGCATCCTCAAATTCGACTGTCCTGATCCCTTTCGGCGATGCCACTTAATGAGAATTAAAAATATTCTTGACACAGACATTTTCTGTGCCTTGTTAAACCAGTTATACTGCTAATCAAGAACGGGGATTCTGTGTAAATGAAAAAATGATTGATCACCACAATATTGATTGGAAGTCCAATTATATCTTTGGGATTGGGTAAATTTATAAGCCATGTAGAGGTAAATCAACATTTGTGGCATGTGTAGGCCTATTGGTTTTCGCCTCACAGCAAGAAGGTCGCTGGTTCGAGCCTCGGCTGGGTCAGTTGGCGTTTCTGTGTGGAGTTTGCATGTTCTCCCTGTGTTGGTGTGGGTTTCCTCCGGGTGCTCCGGTTTCCCCCACAAGTCCAAAGACATGCGGTATAGGTGAATTGGGTAAGCTAAATTGTCTGTAGTGTATGAGTGTGAATGGGTGTGTATGGATGTTTCCCAGAGATGGGTTGCAGCTGGAAGGGCATCCGCTGCGTAAAACATATGCTGGATAAGTTGGCGGTTCGTTCCGCTGTGGCGACCCCAGATTAATAAAGGGACTAAGCCGAAATGAAAATGAATGAATGAATGAATATATCCCTTTGGTCTAGTGAAAATTGGTGAAATTGACCTTCATTTGCCATGCATAAACTGTAAAAAACTGTGAAAACTCTTTAAAAGGTTGTTACCATTAAAATATGGTGGAAATGCAGAAGAAATTTCAAATTTTACAGTAAACTATTGTATTTCATTCATTAATAGTGTCATACAGCAATGTTTTGACATTCTAAAATCTACACAACATAGCTTTGTTACACAGACCAAATACAACCATAAGTGTGTGGGCATGAGAAAATGCTCATCACAAACATCTTTCCAAGTAGAGAAACACACTAATATATAGAAGACACTCAGTGTCACATTCATGGTAACACACATAAAAGTAATGCAATAAACAATATTTAACAACATTGGATGTGATGTAAAACTCATATAAATGATGAGAAAAAAAATCTAAAAAGAACCATAATGTCAACAAAAAGCATAAAAAGTGAAGTGTCATGCAGGGAATTATAGGAAAGTCAGGAAATTTACGGTTATTCACCATATATACTAAGGAACTTACAGTTAACCAGATTACATATTTTTACAGTATCATTTTTACAGTTTTTACTGTTGAAATCACTGTACTTTTTTAGTGTAGACCTTAGAAATGTTTCTGAAAATAGTGATAGTAATTAACATAAAAACAATATTGACAACATTTTTATTAGTCAATATTTTTCTATTATCGTACCGACCAATTGTTTTAAACTCAAACAAGTCACCTTCACAAGACACAGACAACTTTTAATTAATGTGTTTTTTTTTTAATGTTTTTACTGTATTTGTTATCTCACGAATTCTCTTTGATGAGCATAAGAGATCCAAAATGGCTGCTTATAATGGTTTTTAAAATATTAGATATTAAGTCATCAAGTTCAACCATATTTTTGATGTTCATTAAAATGACGCCGCACAGAAAGTGTCTGCCATTTCAGACCGTATTCTCTCTTTCTATGAAAGCATCCATCCAGGTTTTTCTATGAAATATTAACATGATGATTACAAGGGTGACTCAACTCTGAAACACAATTTAGCTTCTCATTTCAGACTTCTTTTCGTTAGTAGCAAGATCATTCGTCTGGTGGGAAGTGAAAACACTGACCTGTGGTAACCTGGACTGAATTGAGAAAAGTATTTTATTTTGGTTCAAAACATGTCAAGTATTGCTCTGAGAAGACATTTTAGTGCGTTTGATCACATTCAGAGGCTGCTAAGTTCAAATCTGACAGAAATCCAAGCAGTGAAAGACTGAAACTGTTGATGCGATGCTAGGTTAAATCTTTAGTTGATCTGTGATCCAATTCACATACAGTATTATCCCTAAAAAATAAAAAATTATAATATTTAGACATAAATGTGCTTAAAAGTTGCAGAAGGCCAAAGCTACTACAGCAGCTTTTACATGTATGGCCTTGTGTAATAGCCAAGGTATACATTTAGCCAGATGCTAACGCTTACAAGGAAATACAAAATGAACGACACAAGAAGCAATAAAGAGGCAACTGTGGCATAAATGGAATTCAAATGGAATTTATAATGAATTTTGAAGTGAATAATAGAGTTTGTTTTCTTGATTTTAATACCAGTTGCACCTTTAAAAAATGATTCATAAGAGTCATTTGTTCATGAATCAGACCACATCACCCTGTATGTTTGGTGTTGTTTGTAACTAACACTAGCTCTCATTTCCATTTTAACTTGCAAAACTATACTTTATCAGTTCATGTTTGTGAGAATTGTATTAAATATGCATTTTAGAAAATGTCTGTATAATTACCATTTATGGGCCTCACAGTGGCGCAGTGGGTAGCACGTTCGCCTCACAGCAAGAAGGTCGCTGGTTCGAGCCTCGGCTGGGTCAGTTGGCATTTCTGTGTGGAGTTTGCATGTTCTCCCCGTGTTGGCATGGGTTTCCTCCGGGTGCTCCGGTTTCCCCCACAAGTCCAAAGACATGCGGTATAAGTGAATTGGGTAAGCTAAAAAATTGTCCGTAGTGTATGTGTGTGAATGAGAGTGTGTGGATGTTTCCCAGTGATGGGTTGCAGCTGGAAGGGCATCCGCTGCGTAAAACATGTGCTGGATAAGTTGGCGGTTCATTCCGCTGTGGCGACCCCAGATTAATAAAAGGACTAAGCCGAAATGAAAATGAATGAATGAATGTATTTAGTGATTCATTGATGTTTTCTCTTTATTTACACTTTTAAAACGCATTATAGGACCTTGATCTTTGCTCCAACAGTTTTTGATGTCAAACATTTAACAAAGTGGCTTTTATTGACATTTTAGTAGTTTCAAATTACATATTGAAGTCATGAAAACTACAAAAACAGGCCAATGAGCTGTCAGTACTTTTTCTGTTATTTATTCTAACATTGTTTCCTTGCATGTGCTATCTTGAAACATATGCCTAAGTGTACTTTTCCTACTAGACATACTTGTAGTGTTTAGTATAAGTAAGTGAACTGGGCATCTCTTGACCAGTGTGGTGCATTAGCACACATGCAGGGGGGGTCCAGCATCTGTACTGAATGATCTGACCTCACAGGTTTCATCCATTAGCTCTAATGTGCTTCGCTAGTCCATTTAGCCTGCTCACCCCCACCCCCACACTCGCTCCATCTCTCTCTCTCTCTCTTTCCCTGATCATTCACTCGCTCCATCTGACTTCTCCTCCAGGATACAGAGAGAGAAAATAGAGACCGGCTCTTTTATTCTCTCTCGGGTCTGTGGAGCCTGGAAGACTAAAAGAGTGGGAGAAAGAGAAAAGACAGAAACAAAAAGAGATTCTGAGAGGATGTTTGAGAAGCCTAGACTCAACTCAAAGAGCAAAGAAAGAAGAAAAATGGAGGAAAAAATAGACTACAGAGGCTGTTTAGAGGCCAGGAAAGTCAGAAGCAAGTCACCCTTAAAGGAACAGATCACCAAAAACATCTCTATCTATTATATCTGTCTGTTCATCTGTCCTGTTCTCTGTCATTCTATTTTTCTGTCAGTGTGTCCATCCATCTGTCTGTACTTCTGTCTGTCTGTCCGTTCTTCTATGTATTTGTTTCTCCATCTGTCTGTCTGTCTGTCCATTCTTCTGTCCTGTCTGTCTGTTTGTATGTATGTCTAATGATCTGTCTGTTCATTCTTCTATGTATTTGTTCGCCTCTCTGACTGTTCTCTGTCTGTCCTTTCTTCTATGTATTTATTTGTCAGACTGTCCCCTGTTTGTCTGTCTGTCTGTCTGTCTGTCTGTCTGTCTGTCTGTCAGTCTGTCTGTCCATTCTTCTATGTATTTGTTCGCCTCTCTGACTGTCCTCTGTCTGTCCTTTCTTCTATTTATTTATCTGTCAGACTGTCCCCTGTCTGTCTGTCTGTCTGTCTGTCTGTCTGTCTGTCTGTCTGTCTGTCTGTCTGTCTGTCTGTCTGTCTGTCTGTCTGTCCATCCTTCTATGTATTTGTCTGTCTGTGTGTTCCTCTATGTTTTTGTCTGTCTCTCCATCTGTCCATCTGTCAATTTTTTCTGTCTGTATGTCTGTCTATCTCTCTTTGTCCGATCATCTGATTTCTGTCTGTACTTCTATTTTTCTGTTCATCTGTCTGTACTTCTGGCTGGCTGTCTGTCTGCCTGTTTGTCCTTCTATTTTCTACCTGTCCATCTGTCTGTCTGTCTTTCTATATATTTGTCTGTCTTTCCGTCTGTCCATCCATCTCTCTGTTTTTCTGTCTAATTGTCTGTCCTTTTATTTTTGTCCATCCATCCCTGTCTGTCTGTCTGTCTGTCTGTCTGTCTGTCTGTCTGTCTGTCTGTCCTTCTAATTTCTTTCCATCCACCTTTCTGTCCATCATCCTATCTGTCTGTCTGTTTTTCTTTTTTGTCTGACATCTATCTAAACTATTTTAGATGTTTGGTCCTCAACAGATCGCTGTGACATTCCTCTTCTGTATTTAGTTCATACTGTGCTGCAGGGCTACAAAGAATCCTGGGGCATCTGGATTGTGGGTTTCTGGGTATTTCTTATGTATGTGTGCATATGAGCGTACCACGCTCCACAGGGTAAAACATTCTCTAATCCTTCAGAAAACTGGAATCAGCCACAGCTTCATCACACACTTGAGAGCAACGGTCTGGATTAGAGCCCACTTGATGGATGTCACAGTTTCTGCAATAAAAAAAATCACCATTCTTTCCTCATATGCACATTTTCTGACAGCAGATTAGTAATATAATTTATTTTTTTTTTTTAGAAATGTGCTCAAATGAAACTGGACAAGACTTCCATTTCCTCTAGGGGGAGTGATCATATAGCAGTTTAAATGTGGTCTAAACGGTATATCACTGTATTATTGTTAATGTGCCGTGTATTATTTTGAAATACTATGCAATCATTAGTGATGCTAGAGATTCTAGATGCTTTAAAGAGTGCTGAATTCCCCTTCGTTATAGAATAAAGGTTAAAAGCTTCCTATACAAACAAGCATTTTAAAGGTTACTTTGGTTGCTTTATAGCTCTGCAAATAATCAAATGCTGGCTGTTATATTAAATGCAGCACGTGTGAAAGTCACAACGTGCTTACAATCCCTCTGAAGTTGGAGTAAGATATAGAATGAGACACACTGAAAAAAAATTATAAGATCAATGAGTCTTGACAAATAAGGGATTTGTGTTCATTTAACTTATTAAAATAAGTTAACCATATTTGATCTTAATTTGTAAAGCCATGTGAGCTGCTTTAAGTGAGTTTAATCTAATGTCAGTTAAAATGACTTGTAAGTTAAACTTGATGCAACTTAAAAAATTTAAGTTGAATAAAACCCCTAATTGTTTAAAGTGTAATCCATACAGCTTCTTAAAGAGTACTTACAAAAAAAGTTTGTTACTTTGAGTTTATGAAATCTTTAATCAATGCTCATCTTATTACATTTGTCTGCTGCTTTTGATACAGTGAACCCCCCAATTCTCTTGGCAACAGTCAAAACAATGGGCATCTCAGAAATTGCACTCCAGCAATTCAGCTCCTAGGCAGGTAATTCAAGATGTCTTAGAGGGGCGAAGTATTTAAGCTTTTGGCGAAGAATTTCCGGGCTCTGTTCTTGGACCACTTCTATTTTCCATTTACATGGCATCACATGGGTCTGTCATTCAGAAACATGGCTTTTCAAACCATTGCTAGGCTAGTAACATGCAACTCTACCTCTTATTTCAACCAAATGATCCAACAATTGTTGCCCGGATATCAGCCTGTCTGACATATATTTCCTGCTGAATGATGGACACTTGCCTTTAAAGCAGTCTCTCCAAAACCAAACTGCTGGTAACTTAACCACAACTCCAACATACAACACATCAACAATAACTCTAGTTAGGAACCTACAGTATAAGTGGTTTTAGATGACCAGCTGAAATTTACAGACCACATTGCTGTCATGCACATTTGCTAAACTAGAACTGCTAAATGAACTTTGCCTTGTCATGGCATCTATATAATGCTGTTCTGTGGTGATTTGGAGTGTTCTTTTATCTTAATTTATAATTGGCTAAAACTGTCTGTTAAATGAATAAATATAAATCTAAAAATGATTTTTTTTAAAGGTCACAACAATTTTATGTACATGTAGCAAAAAAAAACATGCACAATATATTTATTTTATATTTAATATGTAAAATCATTTATTTATATTTGAAAATACAAAGTGAAAATGTGTGTAGAGAGAGAGAAAACATATTTGCAATTAATGGCTCAGGACACACTATACAAAAATAGATACTTGACAAATCAAGGACATGTTAGCTTAAAATCTCTTCATGTAGATCGGTGAGGGGGAAAGATTCACATTTTAAAAACAGTTCATATTTGAAAAGCTTATTCCTATGGCAGTAAATTCACACTTTGACCTGTTCTGCTATATACACGTAAACCTGAGAATAAGCATTTATTAAGATTGAGTGCTACTAGTTCCGCACGTAGTGTGAAAGCAGGCTGGACCTGTATTATCTTTTGGTGCCTTTCACTGCTGCTTCTGTTTCTTTCCTGTAATAAAAGAGAGCAAAATAATATTATTTAATATTTAAAATGTTATTAAATTAGAATAAAAATATGGTAATTTACAATGTTTCATAAAAAGAAAGACACTACTCTGAAGTTAAAACATTGGCATTGTGTTGCCTAAAAATGAATGTAAAAACACCTCCTTTTTTTATTTTATGACACAAAAAATGCTATTTGTCAGTATTTTTCTTTTCAATTTAGAATAAAAGTTGTCTGTAGTTTAGAATGAAACAAAAATTACATTTTATGACTGGACATTTCCAAGTAGTCTCTCTTTTAAATTTTTTTATTTATGGTCAGGGCTTTTGTGTTATTTATACACAGAACATGATGATGAAACACATACAAACACGTACCTTTAGGTTTTCTGGGTGGTTTTTGTGCTGTTTTTTCTCTTCCTAGTATGTGGTCAATCAGTTTGCTCACCCAGTTATTCTCGCTTGGAAACGGTGCACAGAGCTTCAAGCCCTTCCTTGTGACAAATCTGTGGATATCCATATTTAAATATGCAAAATCCAACACACCTTGAAGTTTGTAGCACATTTGGAAATACATGTAATGCGACTTACATAGTGGCAGGAATTCTGCAGGGTCCTTCTCCGGTCTGAATAGTGAAAGTTGTCACCACTTTCTGAGGGATTCGCCGGTTGCTGGTGGTTAAACAACAATCCACTGCGTCATCACCAAGAGCTGCAGGAGATAAACAGAGCGTTAAACATTAGCAACATTTACAGTCTTTTGCACTGTAAAAAATTTAAGAGATTGAGTAGATCATTTACTCATCATCCGGCCATACAAGACGTAAAATCACTTTTTACTTCTGAAGAAAATTAAAGAGGATTTTTAACAAACTGTGGTGTTTGTTTATTCAAAGCCTATTGAAAGCTGAAAGCCTCAAGAGCCAAGGGTATTCATTTTTTGTCTGTATGTTTTTTTGTTTGTTAAGGGTTTTTTTACTGTAAAAGTGCCGGTAGATGTTGACTTGCATTTTATCACCATAAACCAGTTAAAGCAAGAAATCCTTTTTAATGTTGTACTAAAGAAAAGTCGCCTTTTATGGCACACGGGTAAATAAATTAACAACAAATTGCCATTTTTTTTGGTGAGTGGTGCGTTAAAGTTAATACACTGCAGGGAAAAAACGACTTGTGAATTGTGAATTTTTGTCTGTAGATTTCAATTACAATACATTTTTTAAAGCTGTTTTCTGAAAAAAAGGGAGTTTTCTCCTGCACTGAGTCATGCATCTTCACTTCAGCAGCTCTTA